>JBBPBX010045336.1:16644-27072 GCA_038048925.1 Garcialebias charrua
TGCCACGCCGCATTGATGCAGTAATCCAGGCAAAAGAGCCCCAACAAAGTACTGTATTGAGTGCTGTTCATGCTCATATTTTTCATGTTCATACTTTTCAGTTGGCCAACATTTCTAAAAATCCTTTTTTATTTGTCTTAAGTAATATTCTAATTTTCTGAGATATTGAATTTGTGGTTTTCATTAGTTGTCAGTTATAATCATCAACATTAAAATGTATAAACATTCGAAATACATCAGTGTGTGTGTAATGAATGAATATAATATACAAGTTTCACTTTTTGAATGGAATTACTGAAGTAAATATACTTTTTCATGATATTCTTATTTCATGACCAGCACCTGAAATTCTCCATCAATTATGTTCCTATTTGTTTATTTTGTGGTGCCATAATCCAAAAATATATTATGAATTAAACATGCATTAAAGAGTAAAATAAGTTCATGTACTACATCTTCAAACTCTAAGTTCAAGTCTATTTTTGTATTTTGTTGAAGAAAATCTTTAAAAGTGATGGTGATTGTTATTAATCGTACAATGTAAAGAACATAAAAAGACAAATAATTGCACATCAGTGAGATTTTATTTTGAACAAAGCCAGACTAGACATTTTCAGGAGTTTTAGTCATCAGTCAAAGGGGTTCTTCAGCTGATGGACAAACATCTCTGGAATGCACTCAAGAACACATTGAAATCAATTATTTTTTTAATAACTGATTCACTATATCCATTTTAGTACTCTTCTCCTTCCTCCTCTCCCTCACCCTCAATGGAGTCTACTCCAACCTCCTCATAATCCTTCTCCAGAGCTGCCATGTCCTCCCTGGCCTCAGAGAACTCTCCCTCCTCCATTCCCTCGCCTACGTACCAGTGGACAAAGGCCCTCTTGGCGTACATCAGATCAAATTTGTGGTCGAGTCGAGCCCAGGCCTCTGCGATGGCTGTGGTGTTGCTCAACATGCACACAGCCCTCTGGACCTTGGCCAGGTCTCCACCAGGGACCACAGTGGGTGGCTGGTAGTTGATGCCAACCTTGAAACCAGTGGGACACCAGTCCACAAACTGGATGGTACGCTTGGTTTTGATGGTGGCAATGGCAGCGTTCACATCTTTGGGCACCACATCGCCACGGAACAAGAGGCAGCAGGCCATGTACTTACCGTGACGAGGGTCACATTTCACCATCTGATTGGCTGGCTCAAAGCAAGCGTTTGTGATCTCAGACACAGAGAGCTGCTCGTGGTATGCCTTCTCAGCTGAGATGACAGGAGCGTAGGTGGCCAGAGGGAAGTGGATACGAGGATATGGCACCAAGTTGGTCTGGAACTCTGTCAGATCAACATTCAGGGCACCATCGAAACGCAGAGAAGCAGTGATGGAGGACACGATCTGGCTGATAAGCCTGTTCAGGTTGGTGTAAGTAGGGCGCTCAATGTCAAGGTTTCTACGACAGATGTCGTAGATGGCCTCATTGTCCACCATGAACGCACAGTCAGAGTGCTCCAGGGTGGTGTGGGTGGTCAGGATGGAGTTGTAGGGCTCCACCACAGCAGTGGACACCTGGGGAGCTGGGTAGATGGAGAACTCCAGCTTGGACTTCTTGCCGTAGTCCACAGACAGACGTTCCATCAGCAGGGAGGTGAAACCAGAGCCAGTACCTCCACCAAAGCTGTGGAAGACCAGGAAACCTTGAAGACCAGTGCACTGGTCAGCCTGAAGGCACACACATGAAAACCAGATAAGAAAGAGTTGATTAGATTGATGTTTGGAGAACATAGATACTTAAATAAAAAAATCTATAAATGTTCCCACCAGTTTGCGGATCCTGTCCAGAACCAGGTCAATGATCTCTTTACCAATGGTGTAGTGTCCACGGGCGTAGTTGTTGGCAGCATCCTCCTTACCAGTGATCAGCTGCTCAGGGTGGAACAGCTGGCGGTAGGTCCCAGTGCGCACCTCATCTGAAGAGAAATTAAATCTCTGAATTAGTTCAGGTTTGCTAACATTTCACTAAAAATGACCAGACCTCTGTTCAACCAGAGGTGTTGTTTTTTTACCAATCACTGTGGGCTCCAGGTCCACAAAAACAGCTCTGGGGACGTGCTTCCCTGCTCCAGTCTCACTGAAGAAGGTATTGAAGGAATCATCTCCTCCTCCAAGAGTCTTGTCACTGGGCATCTGTCCATCTGGCTGGATCCCATGTTCCAGGCAGTAGAGCTCCCAGCAGGCATTGCCAATCTGGACACCAGCCTGACCGACGTGGATGGAGATACACTCACGCTGTGGGAAGAAGAAGAAGAACACAGAAGAGACAACAATAGACAAGTCATTTGATGTTAAATAAAACCCATAGCAATAAAGGAAAAGAGGGAACAGATGCTCCCCCTATCTGAAGAGAAGAGGCAGTGCAGCAGGAGGAGGTCCCTCCCTGCATGTCCACAGGGGGACAAAGACTGACAGAAGGTCCACAGGGGGACAAAGACTGACAGAAGGTCCACAGGGGGACAAAGACTGACAGAAGGTCCACAGGGGGACAAAGACTGACAGAAGGTCCACAGGGGGACAAAGACTGACAGAAGGTCCACAGGGGGACAAAGAGTGACAGAAGGTCCACAGGGGGACAAAGACTGACAGAAGGTCCACAGGGGGACAAAGACTGACAGAAGGTCCACAGGGGGACAAAGACTGACAGAAGGTCCACAGGGGGACAAAGAGTGACAGAAGGTCCACAGGGGGACAAAGACTGACAGAAGGTCCACAGGGGGACAAAGACTGACAGAAGGTCCACAGGGGGACAAAGAGTGACAGAAGGTCCACAGGGGGACAAAGACTGACAGAAGGTCCACAGGGGGACAAAGAGTGACAGAAGGTCCACAGGGGGACAAAGACTGACAGAAGGTCCACAGGGGGACAAAGAGTGACAGAAGGTCCACAGGGGGACAAAGACTGACAGAAGGTCCACAGGGGGACAAAGACTGACAGAAGGTCCACAGGGGGACAAAGAGTGACAGAAGGTCCACAGGGGGACAAAGACTGACAGAAGGTCCACAGGGGGACAAAGACTGACAGAAGGTCCACAGGGGGACAAAGACTGACAGAAGGTCCACAGGGGGACAAAGACTGACAGAAGGTCCACAGGGGGACAAAGAGTGACAGAAGGTCCACAGGGGGACAAAGACTGACAGAAGGTCCACAGGGGGACAAAGAGTGACAGAAGGTCCACAGGGGGACAAAGACTGACAGAAGGTCCACAGGGGGACAAAGAGTGACAGAAGGTCCACAGGGGGACAAAGAGTGACAGAAGGTCCACAGGGGGACAAAGACTGACAGAAGGTCCACAGGGGGACAAAGACTGACAGAAGGTCCACAGGGGGACAAAGACTGACAGAAGGTCCACAGGGGGACAAAGAGTGACAGAAGGTCCACAGGGGGACAAAGAGTGACAGAAGGTCCACAGGGGGACAAAGACTGACAGAAGGTCCACAGGGGGACAAAGAGTGACAGAAGGTCCACAGGGGGACAAAGACTGACAGAAGGTCCACAGGGGGACAAAGACTGACAGAAGGTCCACAGGGGGACAAAGAGTGACAGAAGGTCCACAGGGGGACAAAGACTGACAGAAGGTCCACAGGGGGACAAAGAGTGACAGAAGGTCCACAGGGGGACAAAGAGTGACAGAAGGTCCACAGGGGGACAAAGACTGACAGAAGGTCCACAGGGGGACAAAGAGTGACAGAAGGTCCACAGGGGGACAAAGACTGACAGAAGGTCCACAGGGGGACAAAGACTGACAGAAGGTCCACAGGGGGACAAAGAGTGACAGAAGGTCCACAGGGGGACAAAGACTGACAGAAGGTCCACAGGGGGACAAAGACTGACAGAAGGTCCACAGGGGGACAAAGACTGACAGAAGGTCCACAGGGGGACAAAGACTGACAGAAGGTCCACAGGGGGACAAAGAGTGACAGAAGGTCCACAGGGGGACAAAGACTGACAGAAGGTCCACAGGGGGACAAAGAGTGACAGAAGGTCCACAGGGGGACAAAGACTGACAGAAGGTCCACAGGGGGACAAAGACTGACAGAAGGTCCACAGGGGGACAAAGACTGACAGAAGGTCCACAGGGGGACAAAGAGTGACAGAAGGTCCACAGGGGGACAAAGACTGACAGAAGGTCCACAGGGGGACAAAGACTGACAGAAGGTCCACAGGGGGACAAAGAGTGACAGAAGGTCCACAGGGGGACAAAGACTGACAGAAGGTCCACAGGGGGACAAAGACTGACAGAAGGTCCACAGGGGGACAAAGAGTGACAGAAGGTCCACAGGGGGACAAAGACTGACAGAAGGTCCACAGGGGGACAAAGACTGACAGAAGGTCCACAGGGGGACAAAGACTGACAGAAGGTCCACAGGGGGACAAAGACTGACAGAAGGTCCACAGGGGGACAAAGACTGACAGAAGGTCCACAGGGGGACAAAGAGTGACAGAAGGTCCACAGGGGGACAAAGACTGACAGAAGGTCCACAGGGGGACAAAGACTGACAGAAGGTCCACAGGGGGACAAAGAGTGACAGAAGGTCCACAGGGGGACAAAGACTGACAGAAGGTCCACAGGGGGACAAAGAGTGACAGAAGGTCCACAGGGGGACAAAGACTGACAGAAGGTCCACAGGGGGACAAAGACTGACAGAAGGTCCACAGGGGGACAAAGACTGACAGAAGGTCCACAGGGGGACAAAGACTGACAGAAGGTCCACAGGGGGACAAAGACTGACAGAAGGTCCACAGGGGGACAAAGACTGACAGAAGGTCCACAGGGGGACAAAGACTGACAGAAGGTCCACAGGGGGACAAAGACTGACAGAAGGTCCACAGGGGGACAAAGACTGACAGAAGGTCCACAGGGGGACAAAGAGTGACAGAAGGTCCACAGGGGGACAAAGAGTGACAGAAGGTCCACAGGGGGACAAAGACTGACAGAAGGTCCACAGGGGGACAAAGACTGACAGAAGGTCCACAGGGGGACAAAGAGTGACAGAAGGTCCACAGGGGGACAAAGACTGACAGAAGGTCCACAGGGGGACAAAGAGTGACAGAAGGTCCACAGGGGGACAAAGAGTGACAGAAGGTCCACAGGGGGACAAAGACTGACAGAAGGTCCACAGGGGGACAAAGACTGACAGAAGGTCCACAGGGGGACAAAGAGTGACAGAAGGTCCACAGGGGGACAAAGACTGACAGAAGGTCCACAGGGGGACAAAGACTGACAGAAGGTCCACAGGGGGACAAAGACTGACAGAAGGTCCACAGGGGGACAAAGACTGACAGAAGGTCCACAGGGGGACAAAGAGTGACAGAAGGTCCACAGGGGGACAAAGACTGACAGAAGGTCCACAGGGGGACAAAGACTGACAGAAGGTCCACAGGGGGACAAAGAGTGACAGAAGGTCCACAGGGGGACAAAGACTGACAGAAGGTCCACAGGGGGACAAAGAGTGACAGAAGGTCCACAGGGGGACAAAGACTGACAGAAGGTCCACAGGGGGACAAAGACTGACAGAAGGTCCACAGGGGGACAAAGAGTGACAGAAGGTCCACAGGGGGACAAAGACTGACAGAAGGTCCACAGGGGGACAAAGACTGACAGAAGGTCCACAGGGGGACAAAGAGTGACAGAAGGTCCACAGGGGGACAAAGACTGACAGAAGGTCCACAGGGGGACAAAGAGTGACAGAAGGTCCACAGGGGGACAAAGACTGACAGAAGGTCCACAGGGGGACAAAGACTGACAGAAGGTCCACAGGGGGACAAAGACTGACAGAAGGTCCACAGGGGGACAAAGAGTGACAGAAGGTCCACAGGGGGACAAAGACTGACAGAAGGTCCACAGGGGGACAAAGAGTGACAGAAGGTCCACAGGGGGACAAAGACTGACAGAAGGTCCACAGGGGGACAAAGAGTGACAGAAGGTCCACAGGGGGACAAAGACTGACAGAAGGTCCACAGGGGGACAAAGAGTGACAGAAGGTCCACAGGGGGACAAAGACTGACAGAAGGTCCACAGGGGGACAAAGACTGACAGAAGGTCCACAGGGGGACAAAGACTCAAGCACTTTGAGATTGCAGGACGCTCCTGAGCATCCAGTCTGTTTTGTGCTCTTGTCTTTTTATCCCAGTCGCACATGCAAATGTATTCATTGTGCACAGGCGCGTGCGCCTCGCAGAATGGAACATTCCACTTGCTCTCTGAAGGTGCACAGGAGATGGAAGCAGGAAGAAATATTCCCTTTAAATATGCTGCACCCCAACAATTAACCATTTGTTTCATAAAAAGTCATTTCCTGCCTGAAACGGAAGCTTTATATTTTAAAACCCCAGATTGTTTTTGTACCTCAGAATAAAAAAATGATGCTGCATCATCAGCCCCTCCCTGATGGAGAATGATTTTCGGATCAAAACATAAATGTATAATATATAAAATAATTAATTGTACATGGTATTTGTCCTCGTGCACGCCAGTCAGCTCAGTTTTCATCAGATCAGTCGGTCAGATTGACCCTACATTCATGAAAAAATAACGCGCAGCACAAATGTGAGCAGACAGTCACACGCACGCGCTGCAGCTTTGAAACATCTGAAGGTCACTGAAGGTCACTCACCATGTTTCAGCTGAGGAGGAGGAGGAAGAGGAGGAAGAAGAGGCTTTGTAAAAGAAAAGCGTCGCGTGTTGAACCCAACGGGGTCGATGCAACAACTGCTGCATGTGAGGGCGGTGCACGAGCATTTATACCGGGGGGTGGGGGTTTCACACACGCACGCACACACACACACACACACACACACACACACCACCGCCATTTGGCGATGCTGCGCACATCTCTTGTCTCTCCTTCACAGATAAATGCTGTCAAGTGTTAAAATGACGAGTTGAACACTTCACGTGTTTCATTATCACATATTCTTTCATCTAATATATTTTTCATGCCATTTATAATTTGATTGTATTCATACTGCAGCCTGCATGACGTAGACTGAACAAAGACTATCACAGGTTCCAGAAAAGAGCAGTCACGTGGTCTGTGTGTGTTAAAGCACAGGAGGAGGCAGCGCGTGCGTGTAGTGGACACCACATCATGAAGTGTTCACTGTGCACGATCTGTTCTGCTCCATCCCCATACAGCTCTCCTCCTTTTTTAAACTCTCCTCCTTCTTCTTCTTCTTCTTCTTTTTTTTTTTTAGCTCTCCTTCTTTGTCTTTCTCTGCAGTGACGTCATTCAGTGGGCCGATCACGTGACTGCCTGTGTCTCCTCCTGCCTCCTCTTCTGCTCTGTCAGGTTTCTGTGAAATAAAGATGTTAAATGGTGCCTCGCAGCTTCTTTCATTCATTCAACCTTTATTTAGTCAGGTAAATGTCATCGAGCCTCGAGGACTCATTTACAAGAGAGACCTGCTACAAACTAAAGCTTCAGAGCTTTCTTACTGAAGGGAATTTAATAAAAACTTGAATCACATTTATTGAATTTTCAGTGAGGATCTGACAACCAGCAACTATTTTCTTGATTTAGACTCAAAACGAACAAGAGCGTGAGAGAAAAGAACAAGAAACTGTAATGGCTGCCAGCCAGTACCCTCCTCCTCCTCCTCCTCCTCCTCCTCCTCCTCCTCCTCCTCCTCCTCCTCCTCCTGCAGCAACTGTGGTGCAGGGAGGGGGAGCAGCTGCTTCTGAAGGAGAAAGGAGGAGGATGTGAATGCTTGGTTGATGGGAGTGGTCCTTCACGACACACAAGTGAACACTGCATCCTTCAGAGAGAGAACATGATACAACAACTTCTGCTGCAGTGTGACCATGAGAAGGACACAAGCAAAACTTTCATCTTTAGTCATCGTGAGCTTTATGTGTGTGGATAAAACAACAACAACAAAAATACATTATACCTGCAGGAAAAATGATTAAAGCTGGAATAAATACAAATTCATGTGGTGAACTTCTGCTGTCAAACGTCTCTTTGAAACAAGACACAGTTCTTCTGATTTGTTGTTTGTGTGACGTCCTAAAGAAAAGAAAATCCACAAAATAATCTTGAACTGTTCCACACTTTGTCAAGTTATAACCACAAACGAAAAAATGAAGTGTAAAATTCCTTTTTTTTTTTCTTTTAGGAATTTTACATTCAAGTTTAACACAAAGTGCATATTTGTGAACTGGATGAAAAATGACCTGTCCAGGGTGTCCCCCGCCACTCACACTGGGACTGCTGGACATGGACACCTGTCCAGGGTGTCCCCCGCCACTCACACTGGGACTGCTGGACATGGACACCAGAGACCACCACGACCCGAACAGGAAGAAGTGGATAAAGATAATGGATGGATGGACTTTTAAAATATTTTGCAATTATAAATAGGGATGCACCGATCCATATTTCTCACTTCCGATCCGATACCGATACATAACAACTGAGTATTGGCCGATACCGATACTTTTCCGATCCGATATCGGTGTTCAAGCATAGGAGGCTGTAATAATTAAGTTCTTGAAGGGAGAGCACGTATGTTGCACAAAACTCGGACTTGTGTGAGGTAAACCCAAAGAAGACCCTCTGAGCCTCACTACAGTAATTCACAAACAAATGGCATACAAGAAGAGGCCTGTCTCTTCCACAGACATCCTTCTGACTCATGGTGCAAGGAACACTAGTCTAAAATACTGCTAAGCATTATGGGAAATCATCACATTCTACTCCCCATTTTCTAGTCTTATTTTTAATTCTGGCACTATATGAGTTGTAATTCTTGTTGAATTTTATCAACAGATACAGATTTAATCTATAATTGAACACTAATATACCGCTAAGTAACAATGTTAAGACAGAAGTCACAGAGTATGGTGAAATATATGTGCTCTCTGACATCTAGAAAGTATCGGAAATATCGGCAGGTTGGTTCCGATACCCGATACCCGATACCCGATACTTACATTCTGCTGGTATCGGATACCGATACCGATACTGGATCGGATCTGCCCCATCCCTAATTATAAATCTGATAAATTGTGTTCAAACCTCTTACTACAAATCCAGCTGCACGTCTTCTGGTTTATCTCTTTGGACATCCAGATGTGAACTTCACTCGGTCTTTTTTTTGAAGCAGCTCATTGTCTGCAAACATTTTTCATGTCTTACCACATGTTTGCTGTGTTCCTAGATGACTTGTTACAAACTGGACTTGCTCTGGCCTTGACATTCTTCTTTCATACAGGACAGCTGTGGACACCTCTGAGCAGCAGAGACAAACAAAGACACACGTCTTTGTTTGTCTCTGCAGCTCCTCCACATCTTGGCTGCTTCTCACATGAATGCTCTCCTTGCTCGGTTTAGGTGAAACGCCATGTCTTGTAGTTGTGTCGAACTCTTCCCATTTTCAGATGATGGATTGGACAACGCTCTGTGAGAGGTTATTGTTTTATAACCTAACCATGCTTTAATCAACTGGCCTGACTGGTGCTGCTGCTGCTGATCACCAGTGCTGTGTAAGGAAGCCCGGAGGCTCACAGAACAGCTGGAATTATACAGATGTTGCATCATATACTCAGGTGGACTCTATAAGTAGGTGACTTCTGAAAGCAGTGAACTTCAGGAAGGAATGGGTATACAACTAGTGTGCAGTTGAATTCATACTTTACAGATTTTATTTGTAAAAAGTTTAAAAACCATGTATGATTTGCTTTTCAGTTCATAATTAGCAGTGCTTTGTGTGGGTCTATCCCAGTAAAAGGCACCATCTTCTGCTGGCAAAGTGACAGGAGAGAGGCCAAGCCTTAAAGTGAGACATAAATAACTTCAAACAGCTGCAGATAAAAACATGCACGCTGGATACGATGTAGAAATGTGCATGGTGGACAGCTTTAAAGTGTGTAAAACACCTGTTTGGTTAGATGTGACAAAAAGTGGCAAAGCGACTGCTAAAATAACCACAGTCTCAACATTTAGGTACAGGCCTACATCCAAATGAGGGCTCACATGACGGAGACGGTTGTCATGGAGATTTCTGTTGTTGGCAACCGTGAGCTGCTTCACCGTCTGTTGAGAACAGTTTGTCACTGAAACGTGATACAGTAGTTGAGAAACAAAAAGACAACAACAGACAGAAATCAGTCAAACACCCAGGAGAGTTGTTGTCTTTGTCATCTGTCTTGTACATTAGGCCACAGTCAGGGTGTTTCCTCCTCAGACAGCATGTTGGAGGACAACAGAAGCTCCAGCGCAGACTAATGCTGGTCACGTGCCCACAGATAAAAGCTTTCTGTGTGGAGACTGTGTCCAGGCACCGCCTTCCTTCATCTGCAGCCGTTAACTCGGGATGGGGGCTGGGCATCTGCAACGCTGTGCAGCATCCCGCCATGCGTGACAACAAGCACTTTGACC
>JBBPBX010045337.1:0-23573 GCA_038048925.1 Garcialebias charrua
TGGCAGCGCTGCATCTTCTTTGCAACAAATTCATCTACCAAGGCTGGAAGCATGTTTGAAAAGTAAAATTTCTGGAGGAGTTTCATCTGTGTATCTGTAAAGTCTTTGTCAAAAGAAATGTCCAACTCCAGATGTTCTGTTAGTGTCCAGATAACCAGCGAGCAACTCTGCAGCTCCAGGCACGTCTGTCAGCTGAATCTGGAAGAATAAATGTACAACATGTTTTAATGAAGGTTGAAAATATCTCACATAATTTAATTTCTTTTTTCATTTACCCTTTATTTATACAGATACCCATACCATGCCATTTTATTTATAGAGCACTTAAAATAGCGACAAGGCCAACCAAAGTGCTGTACAAACAAATAAACAACAGGCAACACACACAATGAAGTAAAAAAAAAACAGAATTTAGACATAAAAACGTTGCAGATACAGTATAAATATAACGACCAACCTGTGTGAAGCAAACAGGTTCAAACACAGATCATCTGGTGTTGAAAGCAATTGAATAGTAGTGAGTCTTTAAACGGGATTTGAAAACTGAGAGGGAGGGGGCCTGTCTGATGAGCAGAGGTAACTCGTTCCAAAGTCTTGGACCTGCTACAGAGAAGGCCCTGTCACCTCTGACCTTAAGACGAGTGGAACTGTGAGAAGTAACTGGTCCGCTGACCTCAGAGAACAGAGATGGGGGGAGAGACTGTTCAGCGATTTGTAGACATACAGGAGAATTTTGAACTGGATTCGAAGATGAACCAGTAACCAGTGCAGGGAGGCCAAGACTGGTGTAATGTGCTCTGTTTTGTATGTACTGGTTAAAAATCAAACTGATGCGTTTTGGACCAGTTGTAGTCGTGCAATGGTGTCTGACTGATACCAAACAGGAGTGGAATGTGAGTAGTCTCAATAGTCACGAGAACTCCTTTTTAAGAGAGACTTGTTTAGAGAGCAGATGGTGGAAGTTAAGGGCCTTGCTCAAGGGCCCCGAGTGAGGCAAATGAGTGTGGAGGCAGGTGTGGGTGTTTCACATTTTCCATCCACATTTTGATGTTGACAGTACCAGGAGTTGAACCAGAGACTTTCCAATCACAGGCCCACCTTCTCTGACATCTGCGGCACTATTCCCCCAATAATTCATATATTGTAACTTACAGCATTTACTCACCTGCAGGTAGAATCCACTTTGTCCATTGGGAAGAATCTTCTAAACATCTGATGTCACAATTTGGCCGATAGAAACTCTGAAAATGAAATGAAGCTATTTAGAGGACTTTAATCTGTAGGAGCTGCACTGAGTACAACAATCTATCCAGGCTTGCTCCAAACTAAAAACAGTAGGTGCACACTATCATTACAAATTTAATTAAAGTAATTAATAAAACAATTATCAGCATTTATTCCACAGTATTGCAGCAGTGTGGCAGCCACCTCTCTTGCCCTGCTGCATGAACAACCTGCTGGTATTACACCTGATGTTGAAACTAACAGCCAGACTCAGAGAAGGAGGACTTTAAGGCTTTAGCTGGGCTCTGTGTCTGCTTCAAGATAAATAAGATTGTGCTCCACCTGTTTCAGAGCTTTTCAGATTGTTTTCAGCTTGTTCATTGCTTCACCGTGAGATGTTAGTAGATGGAGCTAAATATGCTAGTTGAAATAATCTGCAGCCACTTCTTCAGCTCGTCCTCCATCCCTCCCTCCTCTGCAGCAGGATGATTATATTGTTTAAATTAAATTCAAAGCTCGGACTAACTTCGCACACACTGTTCACATAAACAAACGTAGTTTTCACTCTGCCTGAAGTCGCGCACATATTACACGCAAAACGTCATCAAAACGATTTACTTACGTTCAGGAAATGCATGCACACTCTAAACTGTGTAAATACACAATAACACCATGAGTACTGTGCACCAAAACAATTTAATTACTTACTTTTTGGTCGTATTTTGCCGTGTAGGGTGATCAGACGACTCCTCTACGTGTCATGGCTTCTTGCAAACTGCGCATGCGCGAAATGCAGAGCCGCTGCTGGTCAGAACAGCTGTTCGTAAGGTTTTTTTTTTGTTTGTTTGTTTGTTTTTTGTCGGGGTTCGTTGACGGTGGGAAGCGGAGATAACTTTTTTAATTTTCTTTCTGAGTAGCTGCATGAATGGGGTTAAATACACAGCACAGAAAGTAAAATATGTGAACAAAATATTGGTGGGGACTTTTCCCCTAGTGGTCAACTTTGGTAGGGACGCGTCCATACCAGTCCTGCAGGAAGTTACGCCACTGATTAAACATATTGGTATCGGTTATCGGCCAAATAAGTTTTAACATATCGGATATCAGCCAAAAATCCAATATCGTGCATCCCTAATACAAAGTATTATTACACAAACAAGAAGTCAGCCAGTAGATCACATATGTCAAAGTGCCGGCCCGCGGGCCAGATCCAGCCCACAAATTCATTATTTATGGCCCCCTGGATGATTTATTTTAATTTTTATTATTATTATTTTTTTATTTTTGTTTGTTTTTTGTGATGGCCTCCCTTCGCCCTTTACAGCCATCCTCTCCACACCATTATTATGAAATATTTATCCTAGTAATTATCTGGTGGAGTTTTTTATTATTATTTATTTAAAACAAACAGTATTTGTTATAAACAGCTACATTATAAAACAATGTAAAATACTAAAAGCAGGAACATGTCTGTGTTGATTTATGCCAAGAACTTAGCAGATGTAAAGCTATTTAATATTTTATTTAATTCATTTATTCATTCATTTAAAAGAGACAAAATAAAACAAATTAATCAAAAAGAAAACCTTGAAAGAAAAGAGTGCAAAAAGAAGAAAAAAAAATCTTATATCACCCCCTAATAATAAACATTGAACCAGTCCGGCCCTTGGGTTGTAGCAAATGAGTTTTTTGGCCCTCGGTGTATTTGACTTTGACACCCCTGCAGTAGAGGTATGTAACACATCATGGAAGTGATTAATATTTATATAAACGGGTACTTTCACAAGTGAGTGAAGACCATATTTGTTTAATTCAAAACTTGGGCTGGACAATAATTCAATATCTATATATATCACAATATACTTTTATTCAATTATGGCGATATGAGTTTTAAGCACATTTTCAATATATATTACGCTACGATTACGGCGTTTCACTGGCACATTTCACTGGCACATTTCTTTTTTTTGTTCGGAAGTAGCCGCTTCAACCCAAACAAAAAAAGCTGCGTCACAACTACGAAAGTGCGTGGTGACGTACTCGAGTCCAGAAGGAGTCAGCGGTAGCAGGCTAGGCTAGGCTAAGCTCCAACACACTGAGTTTTTGCCTCAAAATGAGTGCCCATGACCGACAGAATGTGACTGAACAAGCTTTCACAAGTGGAGAAAGCAGATGACATAACTGATAAGAAAGAAAAGACTAATTTGGTGGTGTGGAAGTGGTCCGGCTCTCTAAGCTCTGATAAACTGCAGGTTTTAGTGTTTCAAAATGTGACGGAGAGTTGTTCTAAGTAGCGGTGGGAACACGTCTAACTTGTTCCACTCTATAGAATATGCTGAGAGTCAGAAGATGAAGCACAATAAAGTTTTAGCCAATGTGTCCCTGAAACAACACCCCCAGCTGTATCAAAAGAGAAACCCACGCAGCAAAACACACATTTGCTGCATGGGTTAGGTTATGTTGTCGTTTAAAGTTAAAACTATTAATATCGACAAAGTTGAAAGTTTTATATTTATTTGACATTGACTTAAAATTTCTTTGAAGGCTAAATACAAATAAAAGGTGAACATTAATTTATTTGTACAGTTTTTTTGAGGCTTTTATATTGTTTATATTGATATCGGAATTATATTGTTATCGACAGAAATTAAGAAATATATTGTGATAAAAGTTTTGACCATATCGTCCAGCCCTTTTCAAAACCTTCATTTGAATTGTAAAGCATGCCTTTTGCAAATTCATCCTTGAGGATTATAGTATCTTTTTACATTATTATTACTTATTAAAAAAACATACCGGTACTTATTTTATCAACACCCCAAAAACAAATTGGAATGGTGCCACATTCCTCAGTTAGTTTAAGATAATTCGTTGTAGATGCATTTATTTGAGTTTTGTAAATGCATAACATACATTTTTAGTCTTTTTAAAATGCTACTTTATATTTCAACTCCAGCACACTTTAGGAAATGTACCTCATTATTTATTTTATCTGTCAGCTTTAGTTGCAAAAAAAGCAATATTTTTTTGCATAAAACTACTCAAATGTGTACTAAAATCACCAGCTGCTATATAACTTGTCGAAAACTGAATGATTTTGGTGTCAATTTTTAGAGCATTGTTGTTTTTATAGTCTAGTGATAGCTGTTTTTCTTTTTTGTTCCTGAGTATGGTGGAGCTTCTCAGTCAAAGCTCCATTTGAGAAAGCTCACCAGATGGGACGCAAGATGTCTTATACTACAGAATAGAAGCACTATTGTTTTAATTATATTTTTTGGTTGTACTTTTTTTTTTTAAAGCAATTTTAATTTTAAGCCGCTACAGCAACATACACAGGGCATATAATCAACACTGCCAAATGTGTACATCATCAAGTGAGATGTTGAGAAATGATATTGTGATGTCTGTCACCACATGTAGACCGTATGTTTGTATTAAGAAAGAGGAACAAGTGAAGCACACATCCTTGCAAAATGTTAGACAATCTGCAACAGTTTGCAATGTACACAAATGTAGCAGTTGTAGCTGTTCTGTATTTTTTGTGAGAGCAGCTTATTTTAACTGAGATATTTACCTGTAAGAGAGTAGTATTACAGTGCAACCTTAGAATTTTATTTAAATTAGTGTAAAAAAACAAAACAATCCACCATCACTTTTTTGGTCTTGGAAATGTAAACGGAAACCCCACATGTGTGTGTGTTCCCCTTAGGTCTTGACCCTGCCTTGCTGAGAGACCAGCTCTTTAAACTATGGAACCAGAAGGATCTGCAGATGGTAAGAGTCACTTTCACAGTGTCGTTTCCACCCATGCAATAATCAGTGCGTCTGGTTAGAGTCAGTGCTGTCTATCTACACGGAGCACAGAAAGAAGCAAAGCAGAGAGAAATCCCAGCACCTTTAAATGAAGCTCACCAGTGTGTGTGTGTTTGTGTGTGTGTGTTAATGAGGAAACCAGGCTGTCTGTCAGAAGGAAGGAATTTGTGTTGCTCTGAATGAACTTGAGAGGAGGATATTGAGTGGATGACATCTGTTTTGCCATTTAAGACACTGTGAAAGGAATTCTCACACATATTATTTTCTCTTGTAGGAAGTTTCTAATGCAAGAGTTAGCATTTTTATTCTAGAAAACCAAATAAATAACAATAAACTTCACAAACCTTTGTGTCTGTTGGGTTTTGAAAACTAACTCACTGTCTATCTCTTCTGTGTCTTTTACCAAATGTTTTGATATCGTCAGGTTCAATGGAGTTCACTCTGGAATATTTCAGTTAGGGATGCACAATATTATCGGCATGATATCGGTATTGGCCAATATTAGCAATAAAGTTAAATATCGGACATTCCATCAAAATAACTCACCGATATAAAAGGCTTTTGTTTTAAGTATATTTTTACTTTAAGAAACTGTCAAGTTTATCTATTGATGCACAACTACTATATGTGCTTTTCACTTGTCGCTTGTGAACAGGTTAGATTTGTGAAAATTAAAAAATTTGCACTGTTCGAGTGTTGTCGTGCTGGAGAGAGTAAATGTCATGAATAAATTTGACATTAAGCTGCACTCTGCAGTTTTTGTATAACGCAGGACTTAGGAAAAATTTCTAACAGGGAAAGCATTCTGGTCCCTCCCCACTCAGAGCCATAAATGGCTCTGCTCCCCCTTGCTCTCGCTGCAGCTTCTGAATGCTCCGCCTCCACTACATGTCCTGTCTCAGCCGCTGCAAAGTTCTGTGTTTATATGTTAATAAAACGTTCTAAAAAATAAAATAAAAACATGGAGCGCTGGTCCAGGCTGGACCAGCGCTCCATGTTTTTATTTTATTTCAGCACACCAGAACACCATGAAATCTGCTGAGCCTCACGCAGCCACGTTGAACCAGAGTTTAATTCGCTCGTGACAAATTCATCCATTTCCTCATTCCAGTCAGTGGAGGAGGAAGCGATCACTTGACTTTTGGCAAAAAAACAAAAGAAAAGTCCAGATCAGGGATGAAGAAGGGGAATTTAATACATTTGTGTCACATACAAAACAGTTTTGCATCGCTTTGCAATACTTTGAACGAGAACCTGCGCGGCCGCGGGGGCTGGGACGGGGGGGAGGGGGCGTGGGTTAGGAGCGTGAGAAGTGAGAAGCTCTGTTTTTATTGGCTGGTTAACGGCGGGTCACTGTGGCTTTTTAGAAATGCTTATTTACCACCTGGAGAAGCAAGGGGACTACCATATTTTCCGGTGTATAGGTCGCACCTTTTTATGTTTTTTTTATTTTTTTTTCAAGGCCTGCGACCTATACACCGGTGCGACCTATATATGGCTTGCCTATATACCAACATCAAATACCTCATACATATACTGTGTACATCAACTCATATGCTGCTGTGCCACTCTTTGCAAATGTCAATGCTAGAACCTTCAGTTTATTTTATAGATATACTTTTTATACTTTTTATACTACTATGCAAAAACTCAGGACAGTATTACACTTTTATTATTTCATTTTATGCTTATGTTCATTGGGTGTTTGGTGTTTTAGGGGTGTTTGGTGTTTCAGTGTTGGTGTAAATTTTCATACTTTTATACTATTATGAAAAAACTCAGGACAGTGTTACACTTTTACTATTTTATGCTTATGTTTATTAAATGTTTTAGTGTTTAGTGTTTAGATGGTTACTGTTGCACCGAGGGACTGACAATAAAGTTGACTTTGACTTTGACTTTATCACTTTCGGTGAAACAAATTTTTAAATCCAGCTCATTTCACAATTATGTTCATTTATTAAGGAAAAGTTCAGCTCAGACATATATTTGCTATAATTTTTATCAAACAAACAATTGTTTTTAAGTGTTAAGAGGGGCGGCTGTGGTGTAGTGGTAATGGCAGTCGTCCCCCGATCGGAAGGTTGGAGGTTCGAATCCCGGTTCCCCACACCATGTGTCGTTGTGTCCCTGGGCAAGACACTTAACCCCGAGTTGCTCCCGGTAGGACTGGAAAGGCGCCTTGCATGGCAGTCTGCCGCTACCGGTGTATGAATGTGTGTATGAATGGGTGGATGGTTGGTATTGTAAAGCGCTTTGGGGCCCCTCATCGGGGGCTGGAAAGCGCTATATAAATAAGCTCCATTTACCATTTATTTAAAAGCCTTGCTGTGCGCTCCTGTGGCAGACATTTGCAGCAGAGATAAACGCAGGTGCGACCTATACACCAGTGCGACCTATCTAGTCTATTGGTGATAATTGGACAATGCGACCTATACAAAGGTGCGACCTGTACACCAGAACATACTGTATAGTTTTTTTCAGAGATTACTTTGTTTAACATCAGTCTGTCAGGAGATAGTGACAGAGTGAAGAAATATATTAAAAATATATTTTTAGAAAACTTACAGACTGTACAGAAACTGCAGACTGTAGCTTTAAACATAATCCAAGTTGAAGTGTTACATCATTTTCAGCCACTTTTTGGCATCTGCATTTGGTAGCAGGCCAAAGTGACAAAGACAATGTAGAATAATGTAGTATTTTAATTCCACAGCTGAGAAAGCTATGTAGTCTCTGTAAGTAGGTCTAGGGAAAAAAATATTGGTACTGTATCTGTTATCGGCCAAATAAGTTTTAACATATTGGCATATCATATATCGGCCAAAAATCTAATACATGTATTGTGCATCCCTAATTTCAGTAATTTAAAATTTTGAAATATGATTAGTGCGTTTGGAGTTTGTGACCAGTCTTGTGTACCGAGAGTACTGACTGCACTTGTGGCATGAGTAGTTTGTAGTTAGTATTATAATCACTGTTCACTTGCATGTGACAGTGTGAGAAGTGGTTATAAAAAGAGGTCCACGGTATGTTTATAGCATAACTCATTTGTCTTTCACCTAATCTTCTTCTTCTTTTTTTGTGGCTTTTCTCTCTTCTTGCATCGTATATCTCCTCTTTGTCTTTTTCTTGGCATCTGCATATCATACTTCTATCAATATGCCCACTGTCCCTCCTCTGGATATGCCCAAACCATCTCAGTCTGGCCTCTCTAACTTTATCTCCCAGTTGTTTAACCTGTGCTGTACCTCTGATGATTTCATTCCTAATCTAATCCAACCTTGTCACTCCTAATGAGAAACCTCACTGCCATCTCTCCAAGACGGTTCCAAACCTCCACTGGTATGTCATGAGGTCCTACTGCCTTCACCTTCTTCATTCTTTTCAGAGCTTTCTGGACTTCACCCTCACTAATCTTTCCCACTTCCTGGTCCCCAGTTTCTATGACCGTTACACTTTTTTTCTACTTTCATTCTCTTCATTCATTAGCTCCTCAAAGTACTCTTTCTGTCTTCCCATCACACTCTTTTCAGTTGTCAGAATATTACAATTCCTTTCTTTAACAAGCCTAATCAGCTGCACATCCTTTCCAGCCTGATCCCTCTTTCTCACCAATCAGTACAAGTCCTTCTTGCCCTCTTTAGTGTCCAGCCACCCATACATCTCATCATACGCCTTCCATGTTGCCTTAGCTACCTCCCTCTTTGCTTCATGTCCCATCTCTTTATATAATAATAATAATAATAATAATAATAATGAATTCAATTTATAACGCACTTTTCATTAATGAAAATCTCAAAGTGCTACAAAGTGCAACAGAATTAAATGTCAATAAAACAAGTAATAAAACAAGTAAAATCAATAACAGTATCAACTAAGATCAAAGATAGAATCATGAGGAGGCAGAGTATGCTTGGTTAAAAAGAAAGGTCTTCAAGCCGCTCTTAAAGTCAACCAGTGACTGTGGAGCTCTTAGGCAGTCAGGAAGAGAGTTCCACAGGTGGGGGGCAGCCACACTGAAAGCCCGGTCTCCCATGGTCCTTAATTTGGTTCTTGGAATGTGAAGTAGATGACTGTTCTGTGACCGTAGAAACCGGGTGGATGAGTATGGTGCAAGAATGTCCTTTATATTCCCATCTCCTCTCTTCAGTTCTCTCACCTAGACCTGAAAGACCTTGTCTTTCACCTAATGAAAAATGTACATATTTTTTGTAAAAACTACCTGTTTTAATGTTAGAAAGTGGCACCCAGAAAGAAAGGAGCAAAATAATGTCTGCTGGACCTTCAAAGAGGAAACAATCTGAAGAGCAATCACAAGAAATTCAGCCTGAAACAGCAGAGGCAAAATAGGCAAAAGAGGCAAAAGAGGCAAAAGAGGCTAGCCTGTATAAATAAAGGTTGAATGAATTGAATGAAAAAAATGAATTTCATTATGATGATGATGATAGCAGCTATATTATATATCCTGTCTGACCTGGGAACACCTTAGTGTCGCTTGGGAGAGGGATGTCTGGGTTTCTTTCCTGTACCTCTTGCCTCCGCAACCTCATCATGAAAAAGCAGACAGTAGTGATGGCAACAGAACAGAGACCACTTGCCACTCCTATATATATCCACAATATTCCTGAAGGTGGGACTGTATTTGCGATTATGGGACTTACTTCCGTTTGACCCCGGAAGTAGAATTTCTGCATTGGCTCCTCGTTGTTTACTTGTTTATCTGTGCGCGTCGTTGAAGTTCTGTTAAAGTTCTGTTTTCTGTTATTTTGAGCTAAAATTGTCACGAAGATGTCTTGTGGAGCTCTGGTACCTGTTGCGCTGTTCGTGGCTGTAAGAATAATCAGACGAAGCTGAATTTGTGGCTGCAACTAGTGTGTGTTGAACAGGCTCCGAAAACAAAAACCCGCATCCTTCTTTATGGCTGGGCTACGAGAAACCACCTGAAAAAAGACACTGTATCCTCCAGAGGATCGAGAACACCAGGTATGATTTAAGAGACAGCTTTTAGTGTTATGATTTTATGTAGTCAGTGATTAAATGATACTAATATTTTCGTGCATAACTGGCAAATAAACACACGCACCTATATACTGTATGTATGCTGTCTGTGTATATTTATTTATACTGTATATATAATATAGGTGTGTGTTGTGTTTATTTATATATATATATATATAATATAGGTGTGTGTGCTTATTTATATATATATATAGATGTGTGTTTATATATAATATAGGCGTGTGTGTTTATATATATATATATATATATATAATATAGGTGTGTGTGTGTGCGTGGGTTTCTTTTATATATAATCTAGGTGTGTTTGTGTGTGTTTATTTATATATATATATATAATCTAGGTGTGCGTGTGTGTGTGCGTTTATTTATATATATAATCTATGTGTGTGTGTGTTTAGTTATATATATATATATATAATCTAGGTGTGTGTGTGTTTGTGTGTGTTCATAAATGAACCCTAATGTTTGTATACTGTACTTTTCTTTTCCTCCTTTCTGTTATATTTCTGCATAAGGTGAGTTCCAGGGATGGATGGATGACGCTCCAGTTGGTCCAGGGATGGATGACGCTCCAGTTGGTCCAGGGATGGATGACGCTCCAGTTGGTCCAGGGATGGATGACGCTCCAGTTGGTCCAGGGATGGATGACGCTCCAGTTGGTCCAGGGATGGATGACGCTCCAGTTGGTCCAGGGATGGATGACGCTCCAGTTGGTCCAGAAGTTTGTGTGCAGTTATGTACCACAGCAACAAATGAGTGAAAATATAATTTCTATAAATAAATCTGCGTTTGAAGTGCATTTGGTGTTGCTGTGTTTCACCTTCTTTATTTCAATAAGATACATTGTTTAATGTCTAATGAGAAGTTCTACTGCAAATAAAAACACTAGATGTGATTGTTTTTTTGGCAACTTACCAGTTTAGTTTTTTATTGACAAGTACAAAACTTAAAAACATGCATGTTGCTGTGGTTCCTCCTCCAGGAGGAGATTGATAAGAATAAAAGCTATAATTATAAATTTTAGGCTGATTGGTAACTCTAAATTGACCCTGGGTGTGAGTGAGACAGGTCCCTCTTGTAAATGAGTCCCCGTGGCTCAACGAGGCAAGCCTGTATAAATAAAGGTTGAATGAATGAATGAATAAACTAAAAACATTTGAAACTGAATACAATATGAGAACTGTGGGTGATTTGATGTCTTTTAATGAAAATGATTGGCTGCAGAATAAATACAAGAATAAATACCAGGTCAAATACACTCAACAAGAAATGATGGGCAGTTTCTGATTTTAAACAAACTGGAACAGATTCCTCATCATGTGGGACCACTGGACGACCACTGGACGACTGGCGCAAGCAGCAAACCCCTCCGGAATCCAAGACGATGGAACTCGGCCCTTCACTCGTCTGTACCTTAAAAAAAAAAAGAATAAAACTGTCATGTTTGCATCACAAAGTCTAAAATAAGACCAAGTTTGCTACTCAAAGTAGAAAGAATAAATACAGTTGCTCCTACATTTTTTACTCATTCACAAAGATATACTGTAATGTTCAATTTTATATTGATTTCAGTAATTTTATCTTAGATTTACTTTAATATTTTTGAATTATTGTGCCAGGTGCTTGTGTCATTACTTGTTCTTCTGCTCCTGCGTCTCAGAGTAAGTGTGTCTGTCAACTTCAGCGTGGGAGACCAGTCTGTGACTTGTGTGCAGGCCTTCCTGAAAAAATAAATATTTCAATAGAACAAATGTAGTAATAACCAAAAGATGAACTTGTGTTATGGAATATTTTCTGTACAAACAGCATCCCACTGCTTTATTCACATGAGAGTAACAGGGACCTACAATCAAAACAGTACTACAGTACAGTGTATGTGCAGTATGTATGTATATACTGTATATATAGTGTGCATACAGTATACACATACACACAGCATATGTATGTACTGCAAATGTATTACACACACATGTAGTTATATTATTTATCCACAGATTTGTTTAGTAAATACTTTAACAGATGCTAACGCTACATGCTAAGCTAACCACAGCTAGTAGACAATGCTAAATCATGAAGAAAAAAACAACAACAGCTCCAACACAGAGAAAATTATACTCTCACATTGTTCTGAAATTGTTTCACAAAATGATTTATGTAGAATATTTTGTTTACCGGAGAAAACGTGATCTGAACACGACGTCTTCGAGAGCAGATCCGAGCAGAGGAGGGGCAGCTGTCAGCTCCTCCGATGGAGATAAATCCTTCACGTTTACTTATTTTTGGGACGAAGTGAAAACTGCGCTTTGAACAAACGTCTACCCGACAGGAACACCCACTGACCCAACACGAAGTAACCATTGTAATTAATTAGAAATAAACAAAACAAAAAAAAACAAACGTGATAAATACAGCCAGTAGACTGGGCTTTAACTGCTGCTCTCACTTCCGGCGGAAGTCGTTCCCATAATTCGCGCAAGGCATCATGGGGCGTAGGAATATTGTGGATACTTTTGACACGCTGGCTACACAAACGGCAAGTGTGAAGTGTTTGTGAAGTACTTTTGAAACGTGAATCATACAGTGTTTAGTCACTTGTGCATCTTGCTGTCATTGCAAAGCCTCTACTAGCTTTGCTCCAGACTTGGTTCAAGTTTACACCAAAGGTATAGGTTCTGTATACATTCTTGATTTTTCACAAGACCTGTAGAAATGTACATTTGTAAGACTCCATGGCCACTTTATGACCTTCTACAGGGCTAAAACATGGTTCAGTCAAAATTAATTTCTGTAGACTATTTTGCTGACACCATTGAGTGATGACATGTATGGCAAGATGTTTGCATACATTCTTCTTCCTGTCATTCTGCTATAATTTGATAAGAACTTTGATCTGTTCAGATTTGTTTTTGCAAAGTGAAATGTGTTCTTTTTGTTCTTTCTTGAAGCTCGTAAAACTTTTTCACCTTGTGAGGCCAATGCATCACCCTCTTTTGAATTGTTCTTTCATTTATTAAATGTAAGATCTCATGATACTGTAGTCATCTTCTTAAGGTGTCTCCAGACATCTTCAGTGCGATACCTCTCTGTCTGTACTTGCACTTGCACTAACAGCTCATTTGATCATGTTTTAGATTTTTAGAAATGGCTGCCAGATCCACTCACCTCACTTGGAATCAGCTTCAAACCTTGTCTGCCTATATGATAAAGAGATAGGAAAGAAATTGCCTCCACTTGTTCATGATTTTTTGTGTGACTTATCTAACTGTTAGTTGCCTGCATTTTAACCTCTTTAAAAAAATATATATATATTTGTAATTTCAGTTGGTAATAATATACAACAAAGTACATGACTTGAGTAATTATAAAGAATCCACCAACAAGTTGCAGCGTTCTCACTTAAACATTATAGTATTATCATTCTCTCCTCCTCTGTCAACACACAGCTCCGTTTGACTGCTGTTCAGGGATTTTCAAAGCTGTCTGAGCCTCTTGAAGCCTTGCTAACAATCTTGGAGGGATGTCCAGGCAAACAGATCGGTCGGAGCCACACCCTGGGCTGTCAAGTTCTCATGGAATTCCAGACATGGATAAAGGAACATCCTCAGGTAGATGAGTCAGCTGGTTCGATCCTGTTGTTTTAGATTATTTTTAAAACTCCAGAGTGCCATGTGTCTTCTGCTAATTTCTAACTGCACTATTCCTCGGTTCTTTTAATTTTATATTTAAAAATTTAAACTATTAATATATTTTATTTAACATACACACTACACAGTCATAATAGCCTTTCAGCTGTATGTTACTTTTTTAATGTTTGCTTTCCTTGTCATTTGTGTCCCACTCCAGATAAACCTGAGTTCACTCTCTGAACATCAAGCATTGGCACTCCAGCGGCGGGCTCTTGGTTTGCTAACAGACACTCAGCCCAGCTTTGTGGACAGTCTCATTACCATCTACCAACTCAAGTCCGTGGACACGTCCACATTACGTTTGCAAATTATCCGGCTGCAGACTCTCAACTGTTATAAAGAAGTGAGTACTCGTTGAAATACAAGCTGATTTTATTTTTAGCTGCAAAAATATCCTAATAGGATTTAAAATCTCTACAGTATATTTAAAATGTATTGCTGTATATTTAAATGTATTTTTCCACAGGCCACAGCCCTCAGCATAAAGTTGGAATTGCAAAATGAACTAAACATGGAAGAGGTGAGGCAAAGCATTTGGTTTAATATGTACAGTAGCTATGCTGTAATGATTGCTTTGGCCAAGTTAGATGTGGAAATCTTTTATCAGATTTATGAATGTAGTAAGTAAGTAAGTAAGTAAACTTTATTTATATAGCACCTTTCACAGACAATGACATCACAAAGTGCTTCACAAGCAAAAATAAAAAGAATAAAAAGAAAAAATACATAAAATTTAATTAAAAGCCAGTCTGAATAAATACGTTTTAAGATCTTTTTTAAAAGAGTCGATAGAGTCTGAGCTGCGCAGTGACAGTGTATGTTTTCTTCTGCAGATGGTTGTACCACTGATCTTGCAGGATAAGTTGTCATTAGCAGAGTCTTTTGTCAGAGACCACAAACGGCTAGAACAACAACTCGTCACACTGTTAGATTCTTGGTGCCACCCCGACTTCATCATTGAAGACATAAGGAAGTATGCTACCTGTGTGAATGTGTGGCTGTGTGTTTGCAGGCATCATCCATGCACAATATTATCGGCATGGTATCGGTATAGGCTGATATTAGCAATACTGTTAAATATTGGACATTGGCCATTCCATCAAAATAACTCGCCAATATAAAAGGTGCTGTTTTAAAAATATATACCGGTATATATTATATTTATATAATGTTACATCATTTTCAGTCCCCTTTTTGGCATCTGCATTTGGTAGCATGATTCTGTCTTTAATCTTAGTTGATATCGTTATTGATTTTACTTGATTTGATCACTTGTTTTATTGTTGTAGCACTTTGAGATTTTTATTAATGAAAAGTGCGGTATAAATTGAATTTATTATTATTATTATTATTAGCAGGACAAATTGACAAAGACCATGCAGTATAATGTAGTATTTTAATTCCACAGCAGAGAAAGCTATGTAGTCTCTGTAAGTAGGTCTAGGGGAGAAGTATTGGTATTGGTTATTGGCCAACTAAGTTTTAACATATCAGCATATCGAATATTGGCCAAAAATCCAATATCGTCCATCCCTAAATAAGTGTTTGTGTTTTTTCTGCTCCTACAGACAGTTTCCTCGTCTCTCTCTGTCTAAAAATTTCACAGCACTGATCCAGCCCAAAATGCTCACAAAGCATGTTGTACGACTCATGGAGAAGTTCGAAGTTGACCCAAGTGGGTAGCTCACACACATTTAAGCATCTTGTTTATTTTATCAACAGGAAGAGATAGATCTAATGTGTTTTTTTTTTAACACAGGACTGTGTCCCAATGCTCTGCATAAAAGAAGACTGGACGCCTTACGTTTCCTCATGTATAAGACATTTGTGGAAGTAAGTGTGTGCAGCACAATCACACTGATGGTTTGCATGCAGTAAAAAAATATTTTTAAAGAGCAAAGTTTTGATGCAAAATGACAGCAGCAAACTATTTTTTTGTTGTTTTTTGTAGAAAGGCATGAAGGAGGAGATCTGGACTGATCACATGCAGGCAGGTTTTCCCTGATGCAAGGATGTTTAACACTGTATTTAATGTTAAAAAAATCAGTAAGTTACACAAAATGTAAATTTTTCCAACTTTGTGTCATGCATGTGCAGTATGTAGTGGGAAATGACTCCCAGTTGCAGGTCCATTTGGTGGAGATGTTGACGAAGTACTGTGGTCTTCAGAAAGCCGCTCAGTGGTCGCTCAAATATAACATTCCCAGAAATCAACTTCCTTTCGGAGTATGGGAAAAGCAACAAAGCCTACCACCTGATCTACAGTAAGTTGGCCATAATATGCATACCGGTAAATATGTCCGATTACACAACTGAGAGTGTGCAAATGAAAAAAATGTCAAATTTAAGTAAAATCTAGTCAGATTTTCTTTTTTCTTGTTTCTTATTCTTTCTTTTTTCAAGAAACAGTTGTTCAGCACAGTTGAAGCAAATTCTTGTTTTACTGTTTCTATATTTTGATTACATGTAGTAATTTAAATAAATTCAGTATACCCTCCAATTTTTGATGACAAACACACAATGTTTTTAAACCTTTGCAATTTACATCAATTAATTCAGGCTGTATCTTGATAGATTTGCTTTAATATGTGTTTTATTTGTAAAATGTAAATAATATCGTGTTTTGAGGTATTATTTTATGTACTAATTTAGTTATATGTTTTAATACATTTTCCTAAATCCCATTTGTCCTGGTTCTGTTTAGTTAAAAGTAGATTTTATTGGGTCAGAAAACAAAAAAATGCCTTTAACTTGGTCACTTTTACAGATATTGAGCTAAAATTTGGATTGGTAATAGTTCAGTCATTTCAATCTATATACTTTGAACAATAATTGATGATGCAAGCTCCTTATTTAAAACATTGGCTTGCAAGGATATGGGCAATATGCTGTCTTGCAAGGAAGCCAGTTACTATTGTAATGAAATCACATTATCATGGATGACAAGTGTATATTTTTAATATTTCACTTTTACTGTAACTTTTCATATTTCAAAAAAATTCCAATTTCATATTTATAAAACTTCAAAGAAGAAGTTCCAAGTAGGCCTGTCGTGATAAACAATAAATCAATCAATCATATGATGAATGAAAATTATCTATCTCATTTTCATTTATCAGCTTTATCGTTTCTTCGTGTATCTCTCTTTCTACTGAAGACACGGCTCAACTCCCGTGCTCTTCACTGATCCCTCCCTTTCTCTTTCCTATTTCAAATCTGTTTTAACTGTCCAAAATCGCATTTTTGGATTTTTAAAAGCAGCTAAGCTGAGAAGCTAAGCTACGCGCTAAGCTAACAGGCCAACCTCGGGAATAAACCTCCATCTTGTCGAGCTCGATAATTTCTTAGAGACACGCTGCTCAGCAATCCATCCTTTGGTTCAAACAGTCTTATACTGCCATCAGGTGGTCAAAAAGGTACTACACACCAAACAAATCAACATTTCTCCTAAAATTTGACAATTATTATAAATTTCAAACAACATTATCGTTTATTGCAATAATTTCTGAGACAATTAATCGCCCAGCAAAATTTGTTATCGTGACAGGCCTAGTTCCAAGTTTCCAAGAAATTCAAATTTTCTCACGTCTGCTCAGACAGAAAGGTTCAACTGATTTGGTACAAAATGAGGAGTGGGTGCCGTCTCAGTCTCACTGCCGGAAGTTCTACCAGGTGCCTCTCACCAAAGAAAAGGTTCTCTTCGTGGACACGCTAGAAGCTCTCCATCGATGTCGAACCCTTATCCTAAAGGTACAGAGAAGGAAACAATTGTACTGAGAGTGGAGGTTATTTAAAGCATTTCTAAAGAATACTGTTTTCATTGTCTTTTTTAGGGAAGTAGTGTTGTA
The DNA here is from genome assembly GCA_038048925.1 of Garcialebias charrua. Classification (NCBI taxonomy): domain Eukaryota; kingdom Metazoa; phylum Chordata; class Actinopteri; order Cyprinodontiformes; family Rivulidae; genus Garcialebias; species Garcialebias charrua. Next base: position 17,594 of record JBBPBX010045337.1, read on the forward strand.
GGAGTTGACATGGAGTGGCAGCCAACATTTGGTGGTATCTCAGCTCAGAAAGTAGCTCTCATACAGCTTGCAGTTCATGACCAAGTTTTCCTATTAGACCTGTCTGTAGTAGAATTCTGTCAACACCTGGACCTAATTGATTTCATCAGGGTCTTGTTTTCTGACCAAAATATTCTTAAATTAGGTAAGCAGCAGTAAAAGTGAATATTTTAACAAGTTTTAGTCCATTAATAACCTAACCACTTAAGACTCTGTTTCGCAGGCTATGGTATGGCTGGGGACCTAAAGTGTCTTTCTGCCACCTGGCCTCAGTTATCAGTGGACCCACTGAAGATGAAGGGGATGCTGGATTTTCTAAGCATACACCAAAAGGTAACAGTATCTCATCAATCACATACCTTCATACAAATGGGCTCCCAATTAACTCCAGCATTTTGTCTTGAGAGTATCATGCAAAAATGTTCTGGACATTATAAATTTGTTTTCTGCTGTGCTGTCTGCAGATTCAGCGTGGTAAGGTTAATGTGGCTAAAAACGGCTCTAAAGAAGTACTAGTAGGGGAGAATTGTGCAGAAAAGGGCCTCAGTCTGCTGGTACAACAGGTCCTGGGAAGGCCCCTGGACAAGACAGAGCAGATGTCCAATTGGGAGAAGCGTCCACTACGTATTAGCCAAATTAGATATGCAGGTAAGGCATTATGCATGCACAGACAGACAATGACAGGGAGCCAGATGGTCGCTGTTCTTCTCTCCATAGAGTATCAGAGATTATTTTGTTATCCCTTGACAAAATGCATACCAATGTAACACCCCCTCTTCCTCGCTCTTTTTCGTCTTCTTAACCTTTTAGTGGCAGATGCCTACTGTTTGCTGGATGTGTACTCTGTTCTCTCCAGTAACCCTGCGTGCTTCGGGCTGCCAGCTGACCTTCACAGCATCTCTTCAAAACAGTCAGAGACAATTAAAGACAAGAAGCAGAAGGAGAAACAGGGCAAGAAGACAAAGCAGACACTTGGCAAAGAGGTTAGGGGTCACTTGCCATTTGTCCACTACTATGGTGGCTGTCAAAATTGTTAGCTTATTTTTGTTGGGTCTTGGTGGACAGTATTTGCGGTGTGGTTACAAATTTCATAGATTATAAACATATTAATATATATTTTTTCTTAAACCTAAAATTTTTAAATATTTTTTAAACTCTTTACTTTTCACTTTTATTTTACACTCTGTTTTATTTTATCATCAGCTTTAAATGAATCACGTTTCCTACATCTAGGTAGTTTAACATATACCACAATTAATTACTTCGCACCTTTTAAACTACATTAATCGCACAGTGGATCTTCATGATAATAGTAGAACGTACTGCACATTTGCCGTATTGTTGAATATTTTGATGGTATTGTGATAAACCCACTTGTTCTGACATTATGATGCTCACAGTACTTTTTGTGTGCTTGCTGTGGGCACTGAATCACGTGGATGCGGTGCTGTTATTGCAAAATTGATAAATTTGTTTTATTTTGTGGCCAAGAATTTGAATTATGTACCAATGCAAGCAAAGGAAAATGATTGTTAGATACTTTAAACTTCTATTTATGTACTGTAGATGACACTATGATGTCTTCAGGTTTACGAATTGTACCGGTAATCTTGAATCAAAAACAGTTGATTTTGAAAGGTACTTTTACAAAACACTTCAAACAGGGACTTGGATGCATTGTCTATGACTCCATGGGATTTTGAATGGACTGAGATTAAGGATGGTTAAAGCCAACCCACCGTTGATTCACCATTGAGCTACCAAAGGTGGGAGTGACAGTCATAACAGTTGACATGAAAAGATAAGATGGTTTTGCAGCTCAGAGATGTGGCTGAGGCTAATCACAACGATCTCTTAACCAAGGTAATTTGCCATGTTTATAAAATGGTATGAGGGAGACGTCCATCATATGTGTTGTGCTCCACATCCACATCTGTGAAGCTCGTTTCTGAAAGCTCACATCTACTGTATGTGGGACATGGATGGACTGATAACTGATTTGTTAACAGCGGCGTGAAGACTGACTGGTCGTTGCAGCTATTTTGTAGAGAACTGTTTTGTGAAAGTGCCTATGGAAGAGCAACTGTGCTAATGTGACGGTTCTCACATCTGTGATAACCTTTGACCTTTTACGTGACTTGTGAATAAATACAGAGAACCTCCAGTTGAAGGCACAGAGGTTTGAGCATCCAGCCTACATGGAGGAACAATACTAGTTTGACAAAGACACCACTAGTTCCTATCAGCTCCAGGGGTGCAGTTCTATGTGTCACCCTGTGCTGTGACCTCTCTAAACTGTGGTGCAAGTGAAAAGAAAATCCCCCAATGGGGATCAGTTAAGTATCACATTATTCCCTCTGTCCGTTTAGGAATGTCAGGGGGCTCAAAAGGTCAGTCCCCCTCGTTCTGACACACAGAAAGGCCTCCTGTGTGGCGAGATGCCCTCCAAAGCTTCCCTTCCTCTACCCCCCCAGCAGTTGCGTGTGGTTTGTGACAACATGCTGCAAGGACTCGGAAGGTATCTGCGCTGTTTGGGGGTTGACGTGGTCATGTTGGAGAGCACGGATGATCACAGAGTTGCAGCAAAGGTTTGTTAGAAATCTGTCAAGAATTAATACACCTGTACACGCTTGCACACAAACGGGACAAACATGTGGTTTACAGAAAAGTTTGATAGTTGGTATTTGTCAACCAATATTGATTATATCCATGATTATCTTATTAAAAATAAAGTGAAAACTTTTAAATTTAACATTCTTTCTCTGCAAAAATTCTGCACAATTCATGTAAACATAATGGTGGGGATGATTGTTTAACAAAAGGAGACACATCTTAAATGAACTATTATTGGCTGCATCCTATCCCAAAAAAGTTTATTTTTGTCACATTAGTGTGCTTCATTGCCACAACCAATGTTGGCTCTGAAAATTTACGACTTCTTGATTTTATGATGTTAAAGTATTGTACCGGTAATTCCATTTTTGTCTAAAGTTTTGTGATGCCACATGTACACTGAATTTTGATTGTCTTTACAGTAGTTTGTCTTTAATCACGAAACTCAAATTCTAAATATTCCCTGACGTAATGTTAGTTTATTTTTGCACACCTTTTGTCTTACCAGCTCTCCTTGTGTGGTACTTACTGTTACTACGGTACAATAGAAACTAGGGATGCACGATATTATCCACATGGTATCGGTATTGGCCAATATTAACGATAAAGTTAAATATCGGACATCGGTATTCTATCAAAATAACTTACCGAGATTAAAGGCCTCTGATCGATCGATCGATCAAAAAGGTGATAGATCGATCGATCGATTGAAAAGGTGATAGATCAATAGATAGATAGATCGATAGATAAATAGATAGATACGGTAGATAGATATGTAAGGCACTGTTTTTGTGCGACAACCCAGTGACAAGGATTTCTGCAGCGCATTATGATGACGTCATGCGCGCCTACTTGATCTGATCATGACTGGAGAGGAAGGAGTGAAAATGTCGGCTGTGTGGAAGTTTTTTAAAGTGTCAGAAACTGACAGCAGAACTGCTGTTTGCAGCATCAGTGATGTGAGGAGGAGCGAAAACTAAGTCCTACAACACTTCAAACTTAATTAAGCATCTCAAGAACCACCATTATGACCATTACAAGTTCATGGTGGTCAGAAAGGAAAGCAAGAGAGCGGTCATCCATGGAGAAACAAAACCTATAATCTAGTACTTTAATTCCACAGCAGAGAGAGCTATGTAGTCTCTGTAAGTAGGTCTAGGGGGAAAAATATCTGTACAGTATTGATCATTGGCCAAATAAGTTTTAACATACCGGTATTGGCATATTGGATATCGACCAACAATCCAATATTGTGCATCCCTAATAGAAACCCACTAACTTTGCAGTAACTTAATGTGTAGTCTTTTTTTCCCCCCCCGTTGTTATTTCAGTTGGCACAATCTGAAGGACGTGTCATCCTCACGTGTGGACAGCCATATCAAACTGTAAGTGCACATAACTTCAAGTAAAAAGCAATGTAACTATGGATTTTGTGTTGTTTGTACCTGCTTGTTAGTGCATTTCAGGTGTTTTTTTTTTTCACTTAGTTGCGCTCCCAGGTGGGTGAGGGTCGCTGTCTGTCCTTGGACTGTTCAGAAAAAGCCAGAGACCAGGCTGTTCGGGTCCTCAGACACTTCAACATTCAGCCTACGCCCAACGACATATTCAGCCGCTGTCAGGTACTCCATTTTGCGACAGTGTTTGCATTTCCATAGTGTGGTGGTGTTCAGAGTATGACCTTCAATGGTGGCGGAGTTCGGTGCTTGTGAAGTCTCACATGGGAAAAATGTCACTGCTCCAATGTTTATAAAGTCACAATGTAACAGTCTAATGACAGAGATGATACTAGAAGTGACATAAGCATTTTTTAATACATCTGCTTTGCATTTTGGTTTATACTCTGCAGTTGTAAGAAAGAGGAAAAAAAAAATTATTTGAGGGAAGTTCTAAAAAAAACTACAAGTAAGGAAATATTTTGTGGTTTAAAAAAATTGCAGAGTTCCCAAATTATAACAAAGCTTGTGGGGATTTATTTATTTATTACTGTCTTATGCAAACTGAAAGCAGAAGAGATGGATTTATAATGATGGGAAAGAAAGTTATTAGGTGGTAAAGTATGTTTGCTTTAATGTCAACAAGACAGCAAAGGATGATGGGAACATTTTGAACCATTTTGACAGTACAGTCCAAATGCAGTCTAGCTTCTAATCTTAAAGGGGACCAAATGTAGGATATTTAATTTTTGGTGATGTATCTGTGTGCTATCCAGACCATTTTCAGTCAATTTTATACACAAAATAATGATTAGATAATAAAATATCCCCTTTCTAATTCTGCCAAATTTCACTTCCGTTCAAAACAGGCTGTTTATGATAATGAGCTCGGAAGTGCACGCCCGTCAAAACTCTGTCTCCGCCCTCTGTAACTGCCAGTATCTCAAATCTGTTGTTGTTTTAAAATTAGCCTTTTTTTATTACTCGTTTGACTTACTGTTAGTGCTAGCTTAAAAAATAACTTACCGAAAGCTGTTTGTGTGCGCCGCCATTAGCTGCTCCTTTTTATCATGCCCTCCCGAATCCGAGCTCTTCCTCCTCCTTCGGTTACAAACAGCCCGCGTAGCTCCTGCTAGTTGCATGCAGCGCTTTGGTCCACACGGCTGCACATCCAATCCAGACAAACGCAAAGAGTGTTTCCAGTTAATTTGTCCATATGAGGCAACCTAACCTCTGACCGGACCGGACCCACACTGTCCTCAAAAGCCAGCAGCTAACTGCAGCCCGATCTCTCCGGAAAAAAAAAAAAAAAAAGATGCCGCGACCGGGAAGCGAACCCGTGTCCTTCAGATAACGAGTCCAATTCACTACCTCTAGACCAGGGGTCACCAACGTGGTGCCCGCGGGCACCCGGGTGCCCCCAAGGACTATTTGAGGTGCCCTCGGACCTGTTCTAAAAAAAAGCACAACTCACTTAGCTGCATTTAAAATTTCATTTTATTCAGGTTTTATTCTTTTTTTTTGTATTTATATATACACTACATGTATTTTAATATGTATATCTTAAAAATATATTAAAAATATGTTTTATTATACATTTTTTCAATTTACGCTTTGTTATTTCCGAAGAGTTTATCAAACTGGTGCCCTTTGTATGACTCCGTACCCTCGAAGTAGCTCTCAGTTTCGAAAAGGTTGGTGACCCCTGCTCTAGACCAACCAGGCAGTTATGCAAAAAGCAGTCTTTCATCGTATAAGAAACAATCACAACCACCTACATTTAGAACGCTGAAGTTTTGATTAGATTTTGATGAAGTGAAAGGTATTCTTAAAATAAATAAGTTGCTAATCTGAAAATATATCAATCAGTGGTGCTTGATGGTACAGACAGTCGT
>JBBPBX010045338.1:14440-27071 GCA_038048925.1 Garcialebias charrua
CTGGTGTAAAGGCGCATAAACCACGTAACTTGAAACAATGCTTTTCAATGGGAGGCGTTCGTAACCGTGAAACGTCGTAACTCGAGACCGTCGTAACCCGGGGACTACCCGTACTTGTAGAATTGGAGCCAAATATTCAACACAGGTGATAAAATCATCACAAAACAAGCGATATGCTGACGTCCCCGTCGCTGAGGTATTTGAATAGCAAATGTTTGTCGTTCCTGAACGGGATATTTTAAATAAACTTATTGTCTAAGGCAGAGCAGAGTGATGAATCCTGGCAGGAGGCAGAAGCTCATTTTATCCAGGACCAGGAGCAATGGCTGAGCCAGGGGGTGGCCGATGGTGGCCTTGGCCATTATAGATTAATCTTGGGCTGCCCCAAGCGTCACCCCATTAATTGAGGACATGATAAAGCTAGAAGTTAAAATCTAGAAAGTATTGTTTACTCAAACGATAGGGGGTTGCTGGTTTACATGCACATATGGTAGAGGCCATCTTGGATTTTGCCTCGGCAGCAACATTTTAGATAGTGAACTTTCCTCCTAGATGCGGCCACACATCAAAATAGAAGTTGTCACTTCACTTATTTTTCAAGTTATCATGCTCATGCTCCCCTTTTCGACTAACGACTGGGGCAACAATACATACGTTAATTAAATTTAAAACAATAAAACCTCTTTAGAGTAAATAGGTGCACTGACTCTCTGGGGTTTAATGGTAGTTTCTCAAATTTCTAGTAAAAATCCAAGTTTTTGTTGATAATTACATCCTGGATGGCTGAACTTTATGATAACCACTGATCAGCTCAAAGTTTAATTAATTTAAATCGGTCATTTGACCCCGAGGTGATCATTTGATGGTTTAGTTTGGTCACGGAAACCTTCAGAGAAAAATAAACCAGCAACTATTGAAGGACTTCATATCACCTGCCGTCTTTCATGCCTAATGTTGAAACAAAAATAAGTTTTTGTTGAGAACTTACAGTTTAATGCAATTGTTTTGGTCAAATCTAAAAAAGGAAGATAATAAAACAACCAATCTAAAATTTAGTTCAGTGTTTATAAGAATGGCTAATTGTAGCCGTTTTGTAATTTTCTAAAGCAAATTGACTTTGCTGTCCATATTGAGTTGGGTTGACTGCAAAATAAGAATTACACAATTTAAAAAATATGTTTAACCCTTAATATAATTTTAAACACAACATTAAAACAAATACTCTAAAATGTGATACAAATACACATTGAATGCTACAATTTTCTGCTTTCTGGGACTTTGAGGTAAACTTAGCTCCTTCCACATGAACGTAAACCCGTCAACCTCAATTAAATCTCTGCCCTTCGTCTCCTAACATCCTGAAGGCCCAGCTGTGAGCCAGAAGCCAAACCAAGTCCCCAGACAGACAATAGAAAGCCACGATTACTGCTCCAGGGCTGAGGCTGATTTCCTGTCTGCTTCCTGTTGGGACCCTCACAGGAGGGAAGTGAGGGTCTGCTTCTGTAACGGGGGGCATTGTGAGTCTTCCTCTACGAGTTCCTGTCCTGGACAATGGGACGGTCCTGGACTCCAGCCTGACTCCTGTACTGACTGGACAACCTCCCAGAAGACTGGTGTGGCCTCTCAATTTAACCCCCAAGAAGAATCTAAACAAATACTGTGATCTGACACTTTCAGCACCAAACTGTTGGTCTAAAAGATTTATTTTGTTTCTGGTGCATCAAAAATGTTTTATTCTTTGGCACTAATAAGTATTGTGGCGTTTTAATTAGGAACATAAATCTGAATTAATTTATGCTAAAATATGCTTCAATTCCATCTATCCATTATCTTTAATCGCGTCTTCCTTTTCAGGCCGCGAGGTCACTGGTGTCTATGGCCAGCAGTCACTGGGCGAGAGGCGAGGGACACCCTGGACAGGTCTTTAGTCCATCACAGGGACACATAAACCGTGTTTCCATCTATTTTCAATTCGAATTTTGAGCGAATTTTTGAAATTTCGCAAAAATGTAAATAAAAATTAATGCAAATCAGAAGTGTTTCCATCAACTGGCTTGAAGCGAATCCACCAGGCCACGCAAAGCGGCATTACGTCAGACGTCAGCGTCATTACGTCAGACGTCAGCGTTACGCATGTCTACAGTAAACCATACCATACCATACCATTTTATTTATAAAGCACTTTAAACAGGAACAAGTCCACACAAAGTGCTGGACAAACAAACAAGCAACAGGCAACACAGACAATGAAGTACAACACAAAAAACATAAAAACATTGCAGATCATAAATAAAACGATCCAATACAAATCAGCTGGCATTGAAAGCGATGTAGTAGTGAGTTTTTAACCGGGATTTGAAAACCGAGAGGGAGGGGGACAGGAAACAGGAAGTAGCGGTTGAAAACAGAACCCGACCACACATCTCGGCAAAATGGAGAGAATATTTCAGGAATGTGTTGCTATCGGGCAAGTTGTATTTATTCTGTCATGCCAACTAGTTTTAGCGATGTTACATGTTGTCCGGAGACGAAGTCACGTGACGTGAATGTTCGCTACGTCAGAACTGAGTCGGCAAATCTGTTTCCATCTCTCGTTTTGCGCATCGGCTCTGATTCGAAAAACCCCAAAACCACCTCAAGCAAGCGTATCAACTTTTTTGCAAATTAGAGGAAGTTAATTCGAATCGTGCCGTTTCCATTCAGCTTTTCTGATGCGATGCTTCAAAATGCGCATCAAGAAACCTTGATGGAAACACGGCTATTGAGACAAACGAGACAAACATTCACTCTCTCGCTCACCTAGAGACACTTTAGAGTTACCAATCAGTCTAACATGCATGTTTTTGGTCTGTGGGAGGAAACCGGAGTACCGGAGAAAACCCCACGCATGCAGGTCTCTCTTGTAAATGAGTCCTCGAGGCTCAATGGGATTATCCTGTATGAATAATGGTTGAATGAATGGAAGAAAAAAAAAACAACTCCCATCTAGAAAGGCCCCTCTGCTGGGATTTAACCCAGCGACCTCCTTGTTGAAAGGCAACAGCTCTACCAACTGAGCCACCGTGCCGTCACGCTTCAATTCCTACAATAAGATAAAAGCACCGTAACCAATTCTTCCACTAGTCATAAACTCTGAAAGTGATGTTTATTTTAATTTCTGTAAACTAAACGAAATGAGTTTGTTTGAACAAAACAATTTAAACATCTCTAACCTTTTGATGTCAGCTCGTATTTGGTTAGCGTCGGGAAGTTTTGGTGAAAGTTCATGGATGTTTTTTAACTACGGTACTATAGCTGAGAATGTAAACTGCCCATGAACCATGTGTTTGAGCTAGCAGAGAGTTATTTTCTCTCTCAGAGAGGGCTGCATGAGGAGAGGATTTGATCGTGCATGTGCAGCCGGCAGTTCAAGGACACCGACCTGTCTGTGAGCCGGGAGCTGATAAGGTTATAAAAACGAGCCTCGCCCGCTGCCTGTGGCAGATTCTCGTGACTGGACTCCACACATGTAAAAACTCTGTACGTCTGTGTAACCTGTTGTGAAACTTTGCAAGTAAAACCAGTTAAATAACTTCTCCTGTCATCAAGTGTGGCTTCTTTTGAGTAAGTAAGATGAATAGAGGATATTTTTATCCAACACTTAGGTTTATAAATAGGCACTTACCGTTTTTTTCGCCCTATAAGTCGCCGTTTGTTGCATTATTTGCATATCCTGCGACTTATTTATGGATTTCCCCCCCCCATATTTATAAAACATTTTTTGGCTGAGATGTGACCGTTTTCATTCATTCTGACTGAAAATATTGAACACTACCATTTTCAGCCACTAGATGGCATTCGAGTAGTATGGCATGCCGCTGTGTCATGTCATTGGCACAACAGCCGCCCACATTTCCTGGTTGTCAGCGGTGACGCGTAACAAACGCAACGCGTCAGCGGTGACGCATAATAGATGCGACTTATATGAGGAAGCAACTTATTTATGGATTTTTCCTCTTTATTAGACATATTTGGACCGATGTGACTTATAGGGCGGTGCGACGTGTATGACAGAAAATACGGTAACCAGGTTTAGAAAACTTTATTCCTTGATTTTTAGACTCATCACTTTGTTTGAGCTTCTCCTTACTGTTTTTCTTTCTCTTGGTCAAACCATCCAGAAGTGCAGAAAACATATTTAAATTCTAGTTTTAACCCGTTAGTTGAGTAACCTTTGAGAATACAAACAGCAGAACGAGCTCCTGAGCAGATTTTATAGTGAGGATCAAAAAGGTCATCTGTAGTTTAGACGCAGGCATGAATAAATAATGACAGTTGTTTTATTTTTCATCCAGCGCTCCTCTGGTGACGTGCTGCAGATGAGTGAAGACTATTCTGAGCAGACGTGACGACGAGCTCAGGGAAACGTCTCTAAATACAGTTTTATTTGGAACTGAAACTTAACATGTACGTTCTACTCACACATTGATTAAAACCTCTACATTTACGTCATTTGTTGTTTTATCTCCCCAGTTTGAGCTTTTGTAAATATCTAAAATGTGCACAAGCTACCGACCTGTATCCACTCCCTGACGCTGTCGTCCGAGGGGGTCCAGCCGTTCTCCTGGTAGTTGAGGCGCGAGCGCTCCGGGGACCAGTTGGAGTTGTACTTGGAGGAGGCCGAGATCTGCTCCGAGGAAATTTCCCCCGACTCCATGCCCAGCGGCTCCATGCAGGCGAAATCTGTCAAATACAACGAGAGGTGACCATCAACTTCCTGTTCGTCAGTGATACTTAAAACACTTTTAATATTGGATTTATATTTTTACTTTGATAAACAGAATTATGGCTTTTTGATCCTTTTATTGTTGGTGCTATGAACTGAGCTGATCAACTACCTAACAGGGGATCCTTGCTTTAGTCATAAATCCTGTGGAAAGTTAAAATGAGTCATAAGAAGCTACTGTACGGACATTGATTACAGCTGAAGACCACCAATAACCAAAAATTCATAATATTCTCATAATGAATCTGCAAACACACAAGAAACAGAAACTAAAACTGGTTTTACAAATAGATGAAACAAATAATAAAAACTCACCTAGCACAATGAGTTTTTTACTTAAACTTCAAAATAAAAGTATAAAAAAGTTAATGATCAAAAGTTAAATGTAATGCCATTGTTTTAGTCCATTTATACATTATTTAGAGATGACAAGGTGACAGTTTGTAGAAGTTGGACCCAGGAATGGAGACGGACATGAGGAGCTCAAGAAAGAAAAAAAAACATAAAATAATTAAAAAAAAATTAAAAAACGCAGACGTGGCAGCAGCAAAAAAAACTAAACAACTAAACTCAGGGAGACAAGACAACTGGACGTGACATGGAATTCACACACGTAATAGACGGGGCTGATGAGAAGAGTGGAGACTTCGGGAGACACGGGAGTCCCTCAGGGCTGTGTGCTAAGACCCCTGCTCTATGCCCTTTACACACACGTCTGCACCCCTACTCACCACAGCAACTCCATAGTGACATTTGTGGAAGACACCACAGTGGTGAGGGGGGATTGAGTCCGCCTACAGAGACGAGGTGGAACAACTGACTGTTTGATGCAGGGGGAACAATCTGTTCCTCAACACCTCAAAGACTAAAGAGTTGATCATTGACTCAGGAAAAAGAAAATGGTGGTCCCACCCCCGACTATAATCTGAGACAGTGTGGAGTCATTTCCTGGGAGTCCATCTTGAGGAGAACTTGACCTGGAGCGTGAACAACTGAGTTGCTGAAAAAGGCCCAGCAGAGACTGAACTTCCTGAGAGTGTTCAGGAGGAACAACATCACCCAGAGACTGCTGGTGTCTTTCTACCGATGTTCCATAGAGAGCATCATTAACAAAGTGCGTCACTGTGTGGTATCTTTAGCTGCACAGTGGATCAGAGGACAGCGCTCCATAGAGTTATCTACAGCTCAGGAGATCGTGGGCTGCCCTCTTCTCTCACTGGAATATCTCCATAGTTCCTGCTGCACAGAAAAAGCCCTCAACATCTTAAAGGGCCCATCTCACCCTGGACATGTTTGACCTGTTTCCATCAGGGAAAAGTTTCAGATCAATTAAAACAAGAACAAACAGATTTAAAATAGTTTTTATCCATCAGCTGTTAATGAACTTAAGAAAAGTTGTAATAAGAACTGAATAAGTGCAATAAGGGACAACTTATGTAATATCAGTCTGCTTTTGTTGCACATTTGAAATGTTTAAAATAGGCAATTATCACATTTTATACAGTGTTTGTATACACTGTATGAAAGGGAACCCCCGACCTACGAACGAGTTCCGGACCTAAGAACTGTTCGCAGCTCGATTCTGCCGTAGCTCGGGGGTGAAAATAGCGTCTCGTTCGCAGGTCCGCATTTTCGTTCGTAGGTCGCGGAAATAACGCTAACGGAACGTTGTTCGTTCGTTGTTCGTTCGCTGTTCGTTCGTATGTCTCTTCTCATCAATCGCTGTAACTAACCCACAAGGGACAAAATGGCCGCAGCCCTTTAAATAGTACCGTTTTACCTGTACGGATCCCTCCGCCGCCGGGTGCACTGCGGCTGTGTGTACATCTGCCGGTAGCCCAGCCCCCCCCTCTCGCTAGCGGTATTTTTCCACTGTCATGCGCAGTGTCATGCCCAACACACAACAGCCAAGGCAATCCCCTCCCCCACCTTGCCGCTTGCCGTACTGACGCAGTTACGCCGTAGCTCGATTACATACTTGTAATGGGGCTCGTTCGTAGGTCTTGCATCTAGTATGCCGTAGCTCGATTACATATTTTTAACTTGGTTCGTTCGTAGGTCACGTTCTTTTTGCCGTATCTCGATGGCATTCTTTAAAAGTGGCTCGTTCGTAGGTCCGGTTTGCCGTAGGTAGTTCGGGGGTTCCCTGTATATATATCATGGGCGTAGCCAGGATTTTATGAGGGGCGGTTTGTTTGAAGAAAAAGTGGACCTGGAAAGAGCAACATGCCTCGGTGGTTCACTGGAAGCGCGTTGGGTTGCCACTCCAAACTTTCTCTCTACTCGGGTTCGATCCTCACTTGTTTGAACTCGAATCGTCGAAGTGGGCAATATTTCAACTTATTTTACGTTTGTCTTTTATTGAAAAATAAATAAATACAAAGGAGTTTGCGTCAACCACAGGCATATTAAGTCTATGGTGTTAACCGGTTCGACATTAGCGACGTCTCCATACCTTCTCTTTCCACCTCTCTTAACACAGAACTTGTGTTGTGCGGGAGTTGTAGGCGGGACTTCATAGGCAAAGTGGGCAGTTCGTTAGAACCCCCCCGAACCCCCACTGGCTACGCGCATGCTAGGGAGTCCTCGACTTACGAACGAGTTCCGTTCCTACGCACCGTTCGTAACCCGAATTTGACGTAAGTCGGAACTCATTACACGTGGCGTTCGTAAGTCCGGATTTTTTGTCTGTAAGATGGAAACTGCATGCTAACGCTGCGCCGCACACCCGTTTATCGACATGAGACTGAACAAGCGTACATACTGGTCCATAAACATGCACAGAACTTTAATTACAAACAGTTAGTTAGTGAAGCAAACCCACATTTCTTTGTACTCGGGTGCAATGCCAATAAAGGTCTATTTATGAGTTTCTAGACACCTGAGCTTAATGTAAACTGGGAGCAGGTGAGAGTGGGCGGGGCAGGAACTGATTGATGGGTCAGAGGACACCGGAGGGAAAACTCATAAAACAATAAGAAACATAGGAAATAAAATCTACAATAAACACCAAAAATGCCTAAATGACACAGATATGAGCACACTCTAACAAACTGATGTACACCGTACAACAACTATCGTGAACTGCAGCTTTAATTAAGTCATATTTTTATTTTCCCGTCAGCAGATACTAACAAGGGTTTTCATAGTTATAAATGACTAATATTCAGAAAACTGACATAAAAAGTGTGTTGTTTTAGCTGCTGATGTTCTGTGAAAAGAAAGCTGTTGGAAAGAAAAGAATACAGAAAGAACCATGATACGTTGAGCTTGAAGGATGTCTGGGGGGTCAGAGTCCAGGGGATCATGGAGCTAGAGGGGTCCACTTCGCAAGCCGTTTTCGCATTGGCCAGCCCTCAGTGGCCCGGAGCTCCCCTGGGTGTCTCTGGGCCACCCGCGTTCATTACGCATTTGCCGCAAAGCCGCCTTGAAGTGGGTGGGCAGTTCTCTGGAAGTGGGTGGGGTGCTCTCTTCACGTGGGTGGAGTGTTCGTGTTTTAAGAGAGGAGACTCGGCAAAAAAAAAATTGTTAGCTGGATATATATATATTAGTGTTTCTGCGTTTAATTTTTGTTAATAACTGATCACAAATCAGCTTATGTTACAACGTAAATAACACGAAGCGCACACCCATTTCCGCCTTTCAGCGCGACCTGAATGTCATTAAACAGCATTAAACAATAACTAATATTGTCTAACTGTTGCGCGCAGCCAGGGTTTTAAAATATAACGAATAATCTCTAACTTTTACGTGCAGCTAAAATGTCAGGAGGAGTGATTGCTATATGGGCAAGTTGGACACCTGAAAATTCAGTCTGTTCGGATAGCACAACGAGTAAATGCGTTAACGTTTTGACCGGGAGAAGTGGGTTCGCTTCCAGCCTGGGACAAAGTTATTTTACTTTTTTTTTCTCTTTATTCACATTTTCTTTTAAATAAAAAGGAGTTTGTTTGCAAACTCCTTTTTATTTAAAAGAAAATGTGAATAAAAAGAAAAAAAAAGTAAAATAACTTTGTCCCAGGCTGGAAGCGAACCCACTTCTCCCGGTCAAAACGTTAACGCATTTACTCGTTGAGCTATCCGAACAGACTGAATTTTCAGGTGTCCAACTTGCCCATATAGCAATCACTCCTCCTGACATTTTAGCTGCACGTAAAAGTTAGAGATTATTCGTTATATTTTAAAACCCTGGCTGCGCGCAACAGTTAGACAATATTAGTTATTGTTTAATGCTGTTTAATGACATTCAGGTCGCGCTGAAAGGCGGAAATGGGTGTGCGCTTCGTGTTATTTACGTTGTAACATAAGCTGATTTGTGATCAGTTATTAACAAAAATTTAACTCAGAAACACTAATTCAGCTAACAATTGTTTTAGGGGTTTCTCGTTTCTGTAGTTAAATTTGAATGAAATTCAACCCTCGCGCTGAGGTTGTTTGAATGAGTCCCGCCCCTGCTGCAAACAACGAATCAAATGAGAGCTGAAACTAGCCCTGTCGGGCTCGGCCCGATAAGAACCACGGTGAAGATGGTTCCAGAACAAGGGTGGATCCCGGGCGGAAAAGGTAAATGCGAAGACGCCGAACCCGGGTTAGAAGCTGGGAGAGCCGGGGAGGGCCGGCCAATGCGTAAGCGGCTGGAGACTAGAGGGGTCCACTTCGTAACAGCAGGAGAGCGTTGGGAAGGGAAGGAGGGGGCCGCAAAAGGAAACATGTTTTTGTTCAAGTTGTCTGGAGACTCGAGGTCTGCCCGGCTGACACAAATGCACCACGAACTTCACGGATTAACCGAGAAGGGAAGATTGAGACAACGATTTTTGATAAATAATAATAATGTCTTTTTCTGTCATCTGTGTATAAAGTGTGCAGTTCAAGGACCTCTACAGATGGGAAAATTCATGTTCAGGTGAAGATGCAAACACAAGAGAGGGAGATCTACCAATAAATAACTAAATAAACCCAAAGAGACATCCACTCTGACGGCTCGGCTGATCACAAGTCCTGCTGGAGGATGTTTCTGGTGAACGTAAAGTTTGGATCAGAGAAGAAACTACAGTAGTGTGTTCCCTGCAGCAGATCAAGACAAGACGCATTTGTGTCCGTCAGCAGAAAAAAGAAAAACTAAATGAACAAGAAACATCTGAGTTGTGTTAAAGGGGACCACAGATGCAAAATTCACTTTTTAATGTTTTTTTTACTCAACTTTGGGTATTTACTTCATAAAAAAACAGTCCTTGTGCCAAAAAAATGCACCCAGTGGTTTATTTACTCTAAGTAGATTTATTTATTTTTGATAAATACACCTGGATTCACACTTCCTGCAGTTATTGACGTCACAACCCGCAGCCAATCACCTCAAACCTGAGTCCAGCCCCTCACCTAGCAACCCCTGGTTAGGCTCAACCCACTTCTGTATTAAACACATGACTGTTGTTTTTCATGATTTCATCTCATCTTTTGTTTATATGTTCTTAATTTCATGTGTACAGCACTTTGTTGCAGCTGTGTTTTTTTTAAATGGCTTTATAAATAAAGTATAATTGTTATTTTTATATTTTAGTTCAATTTTTAGTGTATTTGCGATCGCTCCCAACGCGCAGCCGTCAAAAATTAAACGAGCGGACCCCCGGCGTAGGGACCAGCGGCAACGGGACCCTCTTCTGGCGGATGGAGCGGAGCTTCAACTGTACAGCCTCGCTGCTGCCCTCGCAGCAGCCTCGCAGCAGCGAGGACCTTCTCCTTACGGATTAATTTACGGGAGACACTTGGTGAACTTTGTTGTCTTGACTGGAACAGCGATAACTCCCAAAATCTCCGCGTGCAACGAGCGAAGCTGGCGAACACCGGAAGAGGAACAAGCTAACATTAGCTTCGGATTCGGGTGGTCTCATGCTAAAAGGAGCAGCTAATTGCGGCGCGCTCAGACGGGTTTCGGTAAGTTATCTTAAGCTAGCACTAACAGTAAGTCAAATGAGTAATAAAAAAAGAGCTAATTTTAAAACAACAACACATTACAGATACTGGCTGTTACAGAGGGCGTTAACAGATCGTTGAAGGGCGTGGACTTCAAGAAACCGGTCGTTCAAAACGAAAGTTAAAAATGGCAGAATTAAAAAGGGTATAATTAATTATCTAAGAATTATTTTGTGTATTAAAATGAATTAATATTGTCAAGATAGCACACAGACATAACATAAAAAATTTAAATACCTATATGTGGTCTCCTTTAAAGTTCTGTTAAAACTTTGTACAGTAAAATGCTAAAACTCACTCAACATTTTAATCTTTTCTATGAATTTGAGCTCAGAAATAATTCTACATGTGGAACATCTGGTTGGGATTTACAGCACTTGTTTTAGGGAAATATTCAAAAATTGTGAAAAAAATTCTAAAATACCAAAGAACGTTTAATTTTTCGTGGAAAACGTTTAGATAATTTAGAAAAAAAATTATGTTTTGTTAAAATCCAGAAAGTGATAAAAATGTTGAAAGCAAAATAAAATAAATAAACATAATAATAAACATTCAGAATGTATTCTTAATGTTAAACACTTAAAAGTTCACGTTAATCTTTATAAATAGAAAATAACTGAACCTCAGTTTGTGGGTAAAAATAAATGAGAACTCAAGTAAAAATCTAGAAAAGTTGAGATAAAAAAAAAATTGCGCTAAATGTTAGCTAAAAGCTAAATGTAGCAACAGGAGCTAAAAGCTAAATGTTTTAAATCTGTGATGAAATGCTAAAAGTAGCGAAGCACCAGCTAAAACCTAACAGCAACAAAAGGCTTGATAAATGTAGAAAAAAAATGCCAAAAGTAGCAAATCAGTGGACCAAAGGTAGCAAAAGGCTAGCCAAAATTAGCAAAACTGTAGTTAAAAAATAAAAGTGCCATATCAGTAGCTAAAACCTTAAAGTTGCACTATGTAACTTTGTAGTGCAGTCTGTAACTTTTCTAACAATATATTTTTAACATATTTCTTCACTCTGTCACTATCTACTGACAGACTGGTGTTAGACAAAGTAATCTCTGAAAAAAACTATAGTCCCCTTGCTTCTCTATCAGCATTTATAAAAACACTAAAAACACAGAGTGACCCGCCGTTAACCAGCCAATAAAAACAGAGTTTGTAACCAGCCAATAAAAACAGAGCTTGAATTTGAATTTCAGCAGAGCAAGGGGAGCAGAGCCATATATGGCTCTGAGGGGGAGGGATCAGAATGCTTTGCCTGTTGAAAATATTTCTAAGTTCTGTGCTCTACAGAAAGTTACACATAGCACCTTTAAAGTAGCAAAACAGCAAAATGCTGAAAGTAGCAGAACAGTAGCTAAAAGTAGCAAAAGGCTAGCTAAAAGTAGCCAAACTAGCTAAAACCTAGCCTGGTTAAAACCAGACCCTTGTCCTTCACTTCGCTTTGTACTAGGGTCTGGGATTTCTCCCATAGAAAACGATTTCTCCGGTCGATTTTTGACCGGACCAATCAGAGAACAGAAGGCGGAGTTTTGAACGACGTCGACTGACGTCGTCATTCAAAATGGCTGCCGCCACGAAGGAATTTTCATCAAAACAAGGTAAAAAACTATTATTTCTCTGCTGATAAAAAATATATTTTTTAGCTGACGTTATATCAGAAGTGTTCCTGAGCTTAACAGTTCCTAAATCAATTCACGAAATGGTCAAATCTGCTGGATTTAAATAGTTTCGGTTTGACATTTTCCAAACAGCCTCGGGTGCGCTACGAAAATAAATGATAAAAAATCGAATTTTATCTCAAATGTTTCATCTAGGCCAACAGTCAGTAAATTAGAGCCATATAATTACACACTGGTAGCAGAAAAAATATCCACCGAGTGGTTTCTGAGCTATTTA
>JBBPBX010045339.1:0-27071 GCA_038048925.1 Garcialebias charrua
TTTCATATCAGACTGTTTTCACATCAGCCTGTTTTCACATCAGCCTGTTTTCACATTAGACTGTTTTCACATCAGCCTGTTTTCCCATTAGACTGTTTTCACATCAGCCTGTTTTCACATTAGACTGTTTTCACATCAGGCTGTTTTCACATTAGACTGTTTTCACATCAGCCTGTTTTCACATCAACCTGTTTTCACACCAGACTGTTTTCACATCAGCCTGTTTTCACATCAGATTGTTTTTCACATCAGACTGTTTTCACATCAGCCTGTTTTTCCATCAGATTGTTTTCAAAGCAGATTGTTTTCACATCAGATTGTTTTTCACATCAGCCTGTTTTCACATCAACCTGTTTTCACATCAGCCTGTTTTCACATCAACCTGTTTTCACATCAGATTGTTTTCACATCAGATTGTTTTCACATCAGATTGTTTTTCACATCAGCCTGTTTTCACATCAGCCTGTTTTCACATCAGCCTGTTTTCACGTCAGATTGTTTTTCACATCAGACCGTTTTCACATCAGACATTTTTCACATCAGCCTGTTTTCACATCAGCCTGTTTTCACATCAGCCTGTTTTCACATCAGCCTGTTTTCACGTCAGACTGTTTTTCACATCAGACCGTTTTCACATCAGACATTTTTCACATCAGCCTGTTTTCACATCAGCCTGTTTTCACATCGGCCTGTTTTCACATCAGCCTGTTTTCACATTAGACTGTTTTCACATCAGCCTGTTTTCACATCAGCCTGTTTTCACATCAGCCTGTTTTCACATCAGCTGTTTTCACATCGGCCTGTTTTCACATCAGCCTGTTTTCACATTAGACTGTTTTCAAATCAGACTGTTTTCACATCAGCCTGTTTTCACATCAGCCTGTTTTCACATCAGCCTGTTTTCACATCAGCCTGTTTTCACATCAGCCTGTTTTCACATCGGCCTGTTTTCACATCAGACTGTTTTCACATCGGCCTGTTTTCACATTAGACTGTTTTCAAATCAGACTGTTTTCACATCAACCTGTTTTCACATCAGCCTGTTTTCACATCAGCCTGTTTTCACATCAACCTGTTTTCACATCAGCCTGTTTTCACATCAGCCTGTTTTCACATCGGCCTGTTTTCACATTAGACTGTTTTCACATCAGCCTGTTTTCACATCAACCTGTTTTCACATCAACCTGTTTTCACATCAACCTGTTTTCACATCAGCCTGTTTTCACATCAACCTGTTTTCACATCAGCCTGTTTTCACTTTAGACTGTTTTCAAATCAGACTGTTTTCACATCAACCTGTTTTCACATCAGCCTGTTTTCACATCAACCTGTTTTCACATCAGCCTGTTTTCACATCAGCCTGTTTTCACATCAACCTGTTTTCACATCAGCCTGTTTTCACATCAACCTGTTTTCACATCAGCCTGTTTTCACATCAACCTGTTTTCACATCAGCCTGTTTTTTCATCAGCCTGTTTTCACATTGGCCTGTTTTCACATCAGACTGTTTTCACATCAGCCTGTTTTCACATCAACCTGTTTTCACATCAGCCTGTTTTCACATCGGCCTGTTTTCACATTAGACTGTTTTCACATCAACCTGTTTTCACATCAACCTGTTTTCACATCAGCCTGTTTTCACATCAACCTGTTTTCACATCAGCCTGTTTTCACTTTAGACTGTTTTCAAATCAGACTGTTTTCACATCAACCTGTTTTCACATCAGCCTGTTTTCACATCAGCCTGTTTTCACATCACCTGTTTTCACATCAGCCTGTTTTCACATCAGCCTGTTTTCACATCAGCCTGTTTTCACATCAGACTGTTTTCACATCAGACCTGTTTTCACATCAGACTGTTTTCACATCAGCCTGTTTTCACATCAGCCTGTTTTCACATCGGCCTGTTTTCACATCAGCCTGTTTTCACATTAGACTGTTTTCAAATCAGACTGTTTTCACATCAGCCTGTTTTCACATCAGCCTGTTTTCACATCAGCCTGTTTTCACATCAGCTGTTTTCACATCGGCCTGTTTTCACATCAGCCTGTTTTCACATTAGACTGTTTTCAAATCAGACTGTTTTCACATCAGCCTGTTTTCACATCAGCCTGTTTTCACATCAGCCTGTTTTCACATCAGCCTGTTTTCACATCAGCCTGTTTTCACATCAGACTGTTTTCACATCAGCCTGTTTTCACATTAGACTGTTTTCAAATCAGACTGTTTTCACATCAACCTGTTTTCACATCAGCCTGTTTTCACATCAGCCTGTTTTCACATCAACCTGTTTTCACATCAGCCTGTTTTTCACATCAGCCTGTTTTCACATCGGCCTGTTTTCACATTAGACTGTTTTCACATCGGCCTGTTTTCACATCAACCTGTTTTCACATCAACCTGTTTTCACATCAACCTGTTTTCACATCAACCTGTTTTCACATCAGCCTGTTTTCACATCAACCTGTTTTCACATCAGCCTGTTTTAACATCGGCCTGTTTTCACATTAGACTGTTTTCACATCAGACTTTTTTCACATCAACCTGTTTTCACATCAACCTGTTTTCACATCAGCCTGTTTTCACATCGGCCTGTTTTCACATCAGCCTGTTTTCACATTAGACTGTTTTCAAATCAGACTGTTTTCACATCAGCCTGTTTTCACATCGGCCTGTTTTCACATCAGCCTGTTTTAACATTAGACTGTTTTCACATCAGCCTGTTTTCACATTAGACTGTTTTCACATCAGCCTGTTTTCACATCAGACTGTTTTCACATCAGCCTGTTTTCACATCAGCCTGTTTTCACATCAGCCTGTTTTCACATCAGCCTGTTTTCACATCAGCCTGTTTTCACATTAGACTGTTTTCACATCAGACTGTTTTCACATCAGCCTGTTTTCACATCAGCCTGTTTTCACATTAGACTGTTTTCACATCAGCCTGTTTTCCCATTAGACTGTTTTCACATCAGCCTGTTTTCACATTAGACTGTTTTCACATCAGCCTGTTTTCACATTAGACTGTTTTCACATCAGCCTGTTTTCACATCAACCTGTTTTCACACCAGACTGTTTTCACATCAGCCTGTTTTCACATCAGATTGTTTTTCACATCAGACTGTTTTCACATCAGCCTGTTTTCACATTAGACTGTTTTCACATCAGCTGTTTTCACATTAGACTGTTTTCACATCAGCCTGTTTTCACATCAACCTGTTTTCACACCAGACTGTTTTCACATCAGCCTGTTTTCACATCAGATTGTTTTTCACATCAGACTGTTTTCACATCAGCCTGTTTTTCCATCAGATTGTTTTCAAAGCAGATTGTTTTCACATCAGATTGTTTTTCACATCAGCCTGTTTTCACATCAACCTGTTTTCACATCAGCCTGTTTTCACATCAACCTGTTTTCACATCAGATTGTTTTCACATCAGATTGTTTTCACATCAGATTGTTTTTCACATCAGCCTGTTTTCACATCAACCTGTTTTCACATCAGCCTGTTTTCACATCAGCCTGTTTTCACATCAGCCTGTTTTCACATCAGATTGTTTTTCACATCAGCCTGTTTTCACATCAGCCTGTTTTCACATCAGCCTGTTTTCACGTCAGATTGTTTTTCACATCAGACCGTTTTCACATCAGACATTTTTCACATCAGCCTGTTTTCACATCAGCCTGTTTTCACATCAGCCTGTTTTCACATCAGCCTGTTTTCACGTCAGACTGTTTTTCACATCAGACCGTTTTCACATCAGACATTTTTCACATCAGCCTGTTTTCACATCAGCCTGTTTTCACATCGGCCTGTTTTCACATCAGCCTGTTTTCACATTAGACTGTTTTCACATCAGCCTGTTTTCACATCAGCCTGTTTTCACATCAGCCTGTTTTCACATCAGCTGTTTTCACATCGGCCTGTTTTCACATCAGCCTGTTTTCACATTAGACTGTTTTCAAATCAGACTGTTTTCACATCAGCCTGTTTTCACATCAGCCTGTTTTCACATCAGCCTGTTTTCACATCAGCCTGTTTTCACATCAGCCTGTTTTCACATCGGCCTGTTTTCACATCAGACTGTTTTCACATCGGCCTGTTTTCACATTAGACTGTTTTCAAATCAGACTGTTTTCACATCAACCTGTTTTCACATCAGCCTGTTTTCACATCAGCCTGTTTTCACATCAACCTGTTTTCACATCAGCCTGTTTTCACATCAGCCTGTTTTCACATCGGCCTGTTTTCACATTAGACTGTTTTCACATCGGCCTGTTTTCACATCAACCTGTTTTCACATCAACCTGTTTTCACATCAACCTGTTTTCACATCAGCCTGTTTTCACATCAACCTGTTTTCACATCAGCCTGTTTTCACTTTAGACTGTTTTCAAATCAGACTGTTTTCACATCAACCTGTTTTCACATCAGCCTGTTTTCACATCAACCTGTTTTCACATCAGCCTGTTTTCACATCAGCCTGTTTTCACATCAACCTGTTTTCACATCAGCCTGTTTTCACATCAACCTGTTTTCACATCAGCCTGTTTTCACATCAACCTGTTTTCACATCAGCCTGTTTTTTCATCAGCCTGTTTTCACATTGGCCTGTTTTCACATCAGACTGTTTTCACATCAGCCTGTTTTCACATCAACCTGTTTTCACATCAGCCTGTTTTCACATCGGCCTGTTTTCACATTAGACTGTTTTCACATCAACCTGTTTTCACATCAACCTGTTTTCACATCAGCCTGTTTTCACATCAACCTGTTTTCACATCAGCATGTTTTCACTTTAGACTGTTTTCAAATCAGACTGTTTTCACATCAACCTGTTTTCAAATCAGCCTGTTTTCACATCAGCCTGTTTTCACATCAACCTATTTTCACATCAGCCTGTTTTCACATCAGCCTGTTTTCACATCAGCCTGTTTTCACGTCAGACTGTTTTTCACATCAGACCGTTTTCACATCAGACATTTTTCACATCAGCCTGTTTTCACATCAGCCTGTTTTCACATCGGCCTGTTTTCACATCAGCCTGTTTTCACATTAGACTGTTTTCAAATCAGACTGTTTTCACATCAGCCTGTTTTCACATCAGCCTGTTTTCACATCAGCCTGTTTTCACATCAGCTGTTTTCACATCGGCCTGTTTTCACATCAGCCTGTTTTCACATTAGACTGTTTTCAAATCAGACTGTTTTCACATCAGCCTGTTTTCACATCAGCCTGTTTTCACATCAGCCTGTTTTCACATCAGCCTGTTTTCACATCGGCCTGTTTTCACATCAGACTGTTTTCACATCGGCCTGTTTTCACATTAGACTGTTTTCAAATCAGACTGTTTTCACATCAACCTGTTTTCACATCAGCCTGTTTTCACATCAGCCTGTTTTCACATCAACCTGTTTTCACATCAGCCTGTTTTTCACATCAGCCTGTTTTCACATCAGCCTGTTTTCACATCAGACTGTTTTCACATCAGCCTGTTTTCACATCAACCTGTTTTCACATCAACCTGTTTTCACATCAACCTGTTTTCACATCAACCTGTTTTCACATCAGCCTGTTTTCACATCAACCTGTTTTCACATCAGCCTGTTTTAACATCGGCCTGTTTTCACATTAGACTGTTTTCACATCAGACTTTTTTCACATCAACCTGTTTTCACATCAACCTGTTTTCACATCAGCCTGTTTTCACATCGGCCTGTTTTCACATCAGCCTGTTTTCACATTAGACTGTTTTCAAATCAGACTGTTTTCACATCAGCCTGTTTTCACATCAGCCTGTTTTCACATCAGCCTGTTTTCACATCAGACTGTTTTCACATCAGCCTGTTTTCACATCAGACTGTTTTCACATCAGCCTGTTTTCACATCAGACTGTTTTCACATCAGCCTGTTTTCACATCAGCCTGTTTTCACATCAGCCTGTTTTCACATCAGCCTGTTTTCACATCAGCCTGTTTTCACATCAGACTGTTTTCACATCAGACTGTTTTCACATCAGCCTGTTTTCACATCAGCCTGTTTTCACATTAGACTGTTTTCACATCAGCCTGTTTTCCCATTAGACTGTTTTCACATCAGCCTGTTTTCACATTAGACTGTTTTCACATCAGCCTGTTTTCACATTAGACTGTTTTCACATCAGCCTGTTTTCACATCAACCTGTTTTCACACCAGACTGTTTTCACATCAGCCTGTTTTCACATCAGATTGTTTTTCACATCAGACTGTTTTCACATCAGCCTGTTTTTCCATCAGATTGTTTTCAAAGCAGATTGTTTTCACATCAGATTGTTTTTCACATCAGCCTGTTTTCACATCAACCTGTTTTCACATCAGCCTGTTTTCACATCAACCTGTTTTCACATCAGATTGTTTTCACATCAGATTGTTTTCACATCAGATTGTTTTTCACATCAGCCTGTTTTCACATCAACCTGTTTTCACATCAGCCTGTTTTCACATCAACCTGTTTTCACATCAGCCTGTTTTCACATCAGATTGTTTTTCACATCAGCCTGTTTTCACATCAGCCTGTTTTCACATCAGCCTGTTTTCACGTCAGATTGTTTTTCACATCAGACCGTTTTCACATCAGACTGTTTTCACATCAGCCTGTTTTCACATCAGCCTGTTTTCACATCAGCCTGTTTTCACATCAGCCTGTTTTCACGTCAGACTGTTTTTCACATCAGACCGTTTTCACATCAGACATTTTTCACATCAGCCTGTTTTCACATCAGCCTGTTTTCACATCGGCCTGTTTTCACATCAGCCTGTTTTCACATTAGACTGTTTTCAAATCAGACTGTTTTCACATCAGCCTGTTTTCACATCAGCCTGTTTTCACATCAGCCTGTTTTCACATCAGCTGTTTTCACATCGGCCTGTTTTCACATCAGCCTGTTTTCACATTAGACTGTTTTCAAATCAGACTGTTTTCACATCAGCCTGTTTTCACATCAGCCTGTTTTCACATCAGCCTGTTTTCACATCAGCCTGTTTTCACATCGGCCTGTTTTCACATCAGACTGTTTTCACATCGGCCTGTTTTCACATTAGACTGTTTTCAAATCAGACTGTTTTCACATCAACCTGTTTTCACATCAGCCTGTTTTCACATCAGCCTGTTTTCACATCAACCTGTTTTCACATCAGCCTGTTTTCACATCAGCCTGTTTTCACATCAGCCTGTTTTCACATCAGACTGTTTTCACATCAGACTGTTTTCACATCAGACTGTTTTCACATTAGACTGTTTTCACATCAGACTGTTTTCACATCAGACTGTTTTCACATCGGCCTGTTTTCACATTAGACTGTTTTCACATCAGACTGTTTTCACATCAGACTGTTTTCACATCAGACTGTTTTCACATTAGACTGTTTTCACATTAGACTGTTTTCAAATCAGACTGTTTTCACATCGGCCTGTTTTCACATTAGACTGTTTTCACATCTGACTGTTTTCACATTAGACTGTTTTCACATCAGACTGTTTTCACATCAGACTGTTTTCACATTAGACTGTTTTCACATTAGACTGTTTTCAAATCAGACTCTTTTCACATCGGCCTGTTTTCACATTAGACTGTTTTCACATCAGCCTGTTTTCACATCAGACTGTTTTCACATCAGACTGTTTTCACATTAGACTGTTTTCAAATCAGACTGTTTTCACATTAGACTGTTTTCACATCTGACTGTTTTCACATTAGACTGTTTTCACATCTGACTGTTTTCACATTAGACTGTTTTCACATCGGCCTGTTTTCACATTAGACTGTTTTCACATCTGACTGTTTTCACATTAGACTGTTTTCACATCAGACTGTTTTCACATTAGACTGTTTTCACATTAGACTGTTTTCACATTAGACTGTTTTCACATCAGACTGTTTTCACATTAGACTGTTTTCACATTAGACTGTTTTCACATCAGCCTGTTTTCACATCAGACTGTTTTCACATCAGACTGTTTTCACATCGGCCTGTTTTCACATTAGACTGTTTTCACATCAACCTGTTTTCACATCAACCTGTTTTCACATCAGCCTGTTTTCACATCAACCTGTTTTCACATCAGCCTGTTTTCACTTTAGACTGTTTTCAAATCAGACTGTTTTCACATCAACCTGTTTTCACATCAGCCTGTTTTCACATCAACCTGTTTTCACATCAGCCTGTTTTCACTTTAGACTGTTTTCAAATCAGACTGTTTTCACATCAACCTGTTTTCACATCAGCCTGTTTTCACATCAGCCTGTTTTCACATCAGCCTGTTTTCACATCAGCCTGTTTTCACATCAGCCTGTTTTCACTTTAGACTGTTTTCAAATCAGACTGTTTTCACATCAACCTGTTTTCACATCAGCCTGTTTTCACTTTAGACTGTTTTCAAATCAGACTGTTTTCACATCAACCTGTTTTCACATCAGCCTGTTTTCACATCAGCCTGTTTTCACATCAGCCTGTTTTCACATCAGCCTGTTTTCACATCAGCCTGTTTTCACATCAGCCTGTTTTCAAATCAGACTGTTTTCACATCAGCCTGTTTTCACATCAACCTGTTTTCACATCAGCCTGTTTTCACATCAGCCTGTTTTCACATCAGCCTGTTTTCACATCACTGTTTTCACATCAGCCTGTTTTCACATCAACCTGTTTTCACATCAGCCTGTTTTCACATCAGACTGTTTTCACATCAGCCTGTTTTCACATCAAACTGTTTTCACATCAGCCTGTTTTCACATCAGACTGTTTTCACATCAGACTGTTTTCACATCAAACTGTTTTCACATCAGCCTGTTTTCACATCAGCCTGTTTTCACATCAACCTGTTTTCACATCAGCCTGTTTTCACATCAACCTGTTTTCACATCAGCCTGTTTTCACATCAACCTGTTTTCACATCAGCCTGTTTTCACATCAACCTGTTTTCACATCAGCCTGTTTTCACATCAGACTGTTTTCACATCAGCCTGTTTTCACATCAAACTGTTTTCACATCAGACTGTTTTCACATCAGACTGTTTTCACATCAGACTGTTTTCACATCAGACTGTTTTCAAATCAGACTGTTTTCACATCAGACTGTTTTCACATCAGACTGTTTTCACATCAAACTGTTTTCAAATCAGACTGTTTTCACATCGGCCTGTTTTCACATTAGACTGTTTTCACATCAGACTGTTTTCACATCAGCCTGTTTTCACATCAAACTGTTTTCACATCAGACTGTTTTCACATCAGACTGTTTTCACATCAGACTGTTTTCAAATCAGACTGTTTTCAAATCAGACTGTTTTCACATCAGCCTGTTTTCACATCAGACTGTTTTCACATCAGCCTGTTTTAACATCAGACTGTTTTCACATCAGACTGTTTTCACATTAGACTGTTTTCACATCAGACTGTTTTCACATCAGACTGTTTTCACATCAGCCTGTTTTCACATCAGACTGTTTTCACATCGGACTGTTTTCACATCAGACTGTTTTCACATCAGACTGTTTTCACATCAGACTGTTTTCACATTAGACTGTTTTCACATCAGACTGTTTTCACATCAGACTGTTTTCACATCAGCCTGTTTTCACATTAGACTGTTTTCACATCAGCCTGTTTTCACATCAGACTGTTTTCACATCAGACTGTTTTCACATTAGACTGTTTTCAAATCAGACTGTTTTCACATTAGACTGTTTTCACATCAGACTGTTTTCACATCAAACTGTTTTCACACCAGACTGTTTTCACATCAGACTGTTTTCACATCAGACTGTTTTCACATCAGACTGTTTTCACATCAGACTGTTTTCCATCAGACTGTTTTCAAAGCAGACTGTTTTCACATCAGACTGTTTTCACATCAGACTGTTTTCACATCAAACTGTTTTCACATCAGACTGTTTTCACATCAGACTGTTTTCACATTAGACTGTTTTCACATCAGACTGTTTTCACATCAGACTGTTTTCAAATCAGACTGTTTTCACATCAGACTGTTTTCACATTAGACTGTTTTCAAATCAGACTGTTTTCAAATCAGACTGTTTTCACATCGGCCTGTTTTCACATTAGACTGTTTTCACATCAACCTGTTTTCACATCAACCTGTTTTCACATCAGACTGTTTTCACATCAACCTGTTTTCACATCAGCCTGTTTTCACTTTAGACTGTTTTCAAATCAGACTGTTTTCACATCAACCTGTTTTCACATCAGCCTGTTTTCACATCAACCTGTTTTCACATCAGCCTGTTTTCACTTTAGACTGTTTTCAAATCAGACTGTTTTCACATCAACCTGTTTTCACATCAGCCTGTTTTCACATCAGCCTGTTTTCACATCAGCCTGTTTTCACATCAGCCTGTTTTCACATCAGCCTGTTTTCACATCACTGTTTTCAAATCAGACTGTTTTCACATCAACCTGTTTTCACATCAGCCTGTTTTCACATCAGCCTGTTTTCACATCAACCTGTTTTCACATCAGCCTGTTTTCACATCAACCTGTTTTCACATCAGCCTGTTTTCAAATCAGACTGTTTTCACATCAGCCTGTTTTCACATCAACCTGTTTTCACATCAGCCTGTTTTCACATCAGCCTGTTTTCACATCAGCCTGTTTTCACATCAACCTGTTTTCACATCAGACTGTTTTCACATCAGCCTGTTTTCACATCAGCCTGTTTTCACATCAGCCTGTTTTCACATCAGCCTGTTTTCACATCAACCTGTTTTCACATCAGCCTGTTTTCACATCAGCCTGTTTTCACATCAGACTGTTTTCAAATCAGCCTGTTTTCACATCAGCCTGTTTTCACATCAGCCTGTTTTCACATCAGCCTGTTTTCACATCGGCCTGTTTTCACATTAGACTGTTTTCAAATCAGCCTGTTTTCACATCAACCTGTTTTCACATCAGCCTGTTTTCACATCGGCCTGTTTTCACATTAGACTGTTTTCAAATCAGCATGTTTTCACATCGGCCTGTTTTCACATCAACCTGTTTTCACATCAGCCTGTTTTCACATCGGCCTGTTTTCACATCAGCCTGTTTTCACATTAGACTGTTTTCAAATCAGACTGTTTTCACATCAGCCTGTTTTCACATCAGCCTGTTTTCACATCAGCCTGTTTTAACATTAGACTGTTTTCACATCAGCCTGTTTTCACATAGACTGTTTTCACATCAGCCTGTTTTCACATCAGACTGTTTTCACATCAGCCTGTTTTCACATCAGCCTGTTTTCACATCAGCCTGTTTTCACATCAGCCTGTTTTCACATCAGCCTGTTTTCACATCAGCCTGTTTTCACATTAGACTGTTTTCATATCAGACTGTTTTCACATCAGCCTGTTTTCACATCAGCCTGTTTTCACATTAGACTGTTTTCACATCAGCCTGTTTTCCCATTAGACTGTTTTCACATCAGCCTGTTTTCACATTAGACTGTTTTCACATCAGCCTGTTTTCACATTAGACTGTTTTCACATCAGCCTGTTTTCACATCAACCTGTTTTCACACCAGACTGTTTTCACATCAGCCTGTTTTCACATCAGATTGTTTTTCACATCAGACTGTTTTCACATCAGCCTGTTTTTCCATCAGATTGTTTTCAAAGCAGATTGTTTTCACATCAGATTGTTTTTCACATCAGCCTGTTTTCACATCAACCTGTTTTCACATCAGCCTGTTTTCACATCAACCTGTTTTCACATCAGATTGTTTTCACATCAGATTGTTTTCACATCAGATTGTTTTTCACATCAGCCTGTTTTCACATCAGCCTGTTTTCACATCAGCCTGTTTTCACGTCAGATTGTTTTTCACATCAGACCGTTTTCACATCAGACATTTTTCACATCAGCCTGTTTTCACATCAGCCTGTTTTCACATCAGCCTGTTTTCACATCAGCCTGTTTTCACGTCAGACTGTTTTTCACATCAGACCGTTTTCACATCAGACATTTTTCACATCAGCCTGTTTTCACATCAGCCTGTTTTCACATCAGCCTGTTTTCACATCAGCCTGTTTTCACATTAGACTGTTTTCACATCAGCCTGTTTTCACATCAGCCTGTTTTCACATCAGCTGTTTTCACATCGGCCTGTTTTCACATCAGCCTGTTTTCACATTAGACTGTTTTCAAATCAGACTGTTTTCACATCAGCCTGTTTTCACATCAGCCTGTTTTCACATCAGCCTGTTTTCACATCAGCCTGTTTTCACATCAGCCTGTTTTCACATCGGCCTGTTTTCACATCAGACTGTTTTCACATCGGCCTGTTTTCACATTAGACTGTTTTCAAATCAGACTGTTTTCACATCAACCTGTTTTCACATCAGCCTGTTTTCACATCAGCCTGTTTTCACATCAACCTGTTTTCACATCAGCCTGTTTTCACATCAGCCTGTTTTCACATCAGCCTGTTTTCACATCAGACTGTTTTCACATCAGCCTGTTTTCACATCAACCTGTTTTCACATCAACCTGTTTTCACATCAACCTGTTTTCACATCAGCCTGTTTTCACATCAACCTGTTTTCACATCAGCCTGTTTTCACTTTAGACTGTTTTCAAATCAGACTGTTTTCACATCAACCTGTTTTCACATCAGCCTGTTTTCACATCAACCTGTTTTCACATCAGCCTGTTTTCACATCAGCCTGTTTTCACATCAACCTGTTTTCACATCAGCCTGTTTTCACATCAACCTGTTTTCACATCAGCCTGTTTTCACATCAACCTGTTTTCACATCAGCCTGTTTTTTCATCAGCCTGTTTTCACATTGGCCTGTTTTCACATCAGACTGTTTTCACATCAGCCTGTTTTCACATCAACCTGTTTTCACATCAGCCTGTTTTCACATCGGCCTGTTTTCACATTAGACTGTTTTCACATCAACCTGTTTTCACATCAACCTGTTTTCACATCAGCCTGTTTTCACATCAACCTGTTTTCACATCAGCCTGTTTTCACTTTAGACTGTTTTCAAATCAGACTGTTTTCACATCAACCTGTTTTCACATCAGCCTGTTTTCACATCAGCCTGTTTTCACATCAACCTGTTTTCACATCAGCCTGTTTTCACATCAGCCTGTTTTCACATCAGCCTGTTTTCACATCAGCCTGTTTTCACATCAGACTGTTTTCACATCAGACTGTTTTCACATCAGCCTGTTTTCACATCAGCCTGTTTTCACATCAGCCTGTTTTCA
Source organism: Garcialebias charrua (assembly GCA_038048925.1). NCBI lineage: Eukaryota > Metazoa > Chordata > Actinopteri > Cyprinodontiformes > Rivulidae > Garcialebias > Garcialebias charrua. The sequence goes on from JBBPBX010045339.1 coordinate 13,251, forward strand.
CATCAGCCTGTTTTCACATCAGCCTGTTTTCACATCAGACTGTTTTCACATCAGCCTGTTTTCACATCAACCTGTTTTCACATCAGACTGTTTTCACATCAGCCTGTTTTCACATCAGCCTGTTTTCACATCAGCCTGTTTTCACATCAGCCTGTTTTCACATTAGACTGTTTTCACATCAGCCTGTTTTCACATCAGCCTGTTTTCACATCGGCCTGTTTTCACATCAGCCTGTTTTCACATCGGCCTGTTTTCACATTAGACTGTTTTCAAATCAGCCTGTTTTCACATCAACCTGTTTTCACATCAGCCTGTTTTCACATCGGCCTGTTTTCACATTAGACTGTTTTCAAATCAGCATGTTTTCACATCGGCCTGTTTTCACATCAACCTGTTTTCACATCAGCCTGTTTTCACATCGGCCTGTTTTCACATCAGCCTGTTTTCACATTAGACTGTTTTCAAATCAGACTGTTTTCACATCAGCCTGTTTTCACATCGGCCTGTTTTCACATCAGCCTGTTTTAACATTAGACTGTTTTCACATCAGCCTGTTTTCACATTAGACTGTTTTCACATCAGCCTGTTTTCACATCAGACTGTTTTCACATCAGCCTGTTTTCACATCAGCCTGTTTTCACATCGGCCTGTTTTCACATCAGCCTGTTTTCACATCAGCCTGTTTTCACATCAGCCTGTTTTCACATTAGACTGTTTTCATATCAGACATCAGCTGTTTTCACATCAGCCTGTTTTCACATCAGCCTGTTTTCACATTAGACTGTTTTCACATCAGCCTGTTTTCCCATTAGACTGTTTTCACATCAGCCTGTTTTCACATTAGACTGTTTTCACATCAGCCTGTTTTCACATTAGACTGTTTTCACATCAGCCTGTTTTCACATCAACCTGTTTTCACACCAGACTGTTTTCACATCAGCCTGTTTTCACATCAGATTGTTTTTCACATCAGACTGTTTTCACATCAGCCTGTTTTTCCATCAGATTGTTTTCAAAGCAGATTGTTTTCACATCAGATTGTTTTTCACATCAGCCTGTTTTCACATCAACCTGTTTTCACATCAGCCTGTTTTCACATCAACCTGTTTTCACATCAGATTGTTTTCACATCAGATTGTTTTCACATCAGATTGTTTTTCACATCAGCCTGTTTTCACATCAGCCTGTTTTCACATCAGCCTGTTTTCACGTCAGATTGTTTTTCACATCAGACCGTTTTCACATCAGACATTTTTCACATCAGCCTGTTTTCACATCAGCCTGTTTTCACATCAGCCTGTTTTCACATCAGCCTGTTTTCACATCAGCCGTTTTCACATCAGACTGTTTTCACATCAGCCTGTTTTCACATCAGCCTGTTTTCACATCAGCCTGTTTTCACATCAGCCTGTTTTCACATCAGACTGTTTTCACATCAGCCTGTTTTCACATCAGCCTGTTTTCACATCAGCCTGTTTTCACATCAGCTGTTTTCACATCGGCCTGTTTTCACATCAGCCTGTTTTCACATTAGACTGTTTTCAAATCAGACTGTTTTCACATCAGCCTGTTTTCACATCAGCCTGTTTTCACATCAGCCTGTTTTCACATCAGCCTGTTTTCACATCAGCCTGTTTTCACATCAGCCTGTTTTCACATCAGACTGTTTTCACATCGGCCTGTTTTCACATTAGACTGTTTTCAAATCAGACTGTTTTCACATCAACCTGTTTTCACATCAGCCTGTTTTCACATCAGCCTGTTTTCACATCAACCTGTTTTCACATCAGCCTGTTTTCACATCGGCCTGTTTTCACATTAGACTGTTTTCACATCAGCCTGTTTTCACATCAACCTGTTTTCACATCAACCTGTTTTCACATCAACCTGTTTTCACATCAGCCTGTTTTCACATCAACCTGTTTTCACATCAGCCTGTTTTCACTTTAGACTGTTTTCAAATCAGACTGTTTTCACATCAACCTGTTTTCACATCAGCCTGTTTTCACATCAACCTGTTTTCACATCAGCCTGTTTTCACATCAGCCTGTTTTCACATCAACCTGTTTTCACATCAGCCTGTTTTCACATCAACCTGTTTTCACATCAGCCTGTTTTCACATCAACCTGTTTTCACATCAGCCTGTTTTCATCAGCCTGTTTTCACATTGGCCTGTTTTCACATCAGACTGTTTTCACATCAGCCTGTTTTCACATCAACCTGTTTTCACATCAGCCTGTTTTCACATCGGCCTGTTTTCACATTAGACTGTTTTCACATCAACCTGTTTTCACATCAACCTGTTTTCACATCAGCCTGTTTTCACATCAACCTGTTTTCACATCAGCCTGTTTTCACTTTAGACTGTTTTCAAATCAGACTGTTTTCACATCAACCTGTTTTCACATCAGCCTGTTTTCACATCAGCCTGTTTTCACATCAGCCTGTTTTCACATCAGACTGTTTTCACATCAGACTGTTTTCACATCAGACTGTTTTCACATAGACTGTTTTCACATCAGCCTGTTTTCACATCAGCCTGTTTTCACATCAGCCTGTTTTCACATCAGACTGTTTTCACATCAGCCTGTTTTCACATCAGACTGTTTTCAAATCAGACTGTTTTCACATATGCCTGTTTTCACAGCAGATTGTTTTTCCACATCAGACTGTTTTCACATCAGACTGGTTTCACATTAGACTGTTTTCACATCAGCCTGTTTTCACATCAGCCTGTTTTCACATCAGATTGTTTTCACATCAGCCTGTTTTCACATCAGATTGTTTTTCCACATCAGACTGTTTTCACATCAGACTGTTTTCACATTAGACTGTTTTCACATCAGACTGTTTTCACATCAGCCTGTTTTCACATCAGACTGTTTTCACATCAGACTGTTTTCACATCAGACTGTTTTCACATCAGACTGTTTTCACATCAGACTGTTTTCACATCAGCCTGTTTTCACATCAGACTGTTTTCACATCAGACTGTTTTCACATCAGACTGTTTTCACATCAGCCTGTTTTCACATCAGACTGTTTTCACATCAGACTGTTTTCACATCAGACTGTTTTCACATCAGCCTGTTTTCACATCAGACTGTTTTCACATCAGCCTGTTTTCACATCAGACTGTTTTCACATCAGACTGTTTTCACATCAGACTGTTTTCACATCAGACTGTTTTCACATCAGACTGTTTTCACATCAGACTGTTTTCACATCAGACTGTTTTCACATCAGACTGTTTTCACATCTGACTGTTTTCACATTAGCCTTTTTTCACATCAGACTGTTTTTACATCAGACTGTTTTCACATCAGATTGTTTTCACATCAGACTGTTTCCACATCAGACTGTTTTCACATCAGACTGTTTTCAAATTAAACTGTTTCCACATCAGACTGTTTTCACATCTGACTGTTTTCACATTAGACTGTTTTCACATCAGACTGTTTCCACATCAGCCTGTTTTCAAATTAGACTGTTTTCACATCAAACTGTTTTCAAATTAAACTGTTTCCACATCAGCCTGTTTTCAAATTAGACTGTTTTCACATCAAACTGTTTTCAAATTAGACTGTTTTCACATTAGACTGTTTTCACATCAGACTGTTTTCACATCAGCCTGTTTCCACATCAGACCGTTTTCACATGAGACTGTTTTCACATCAGCCTGTTTTCACATCAGCCTGTTTTCACATCAGCCTGTTTTCACATCAGCCTGTTTTCACATCAGCCTGTTTTCACATCAGACGGTTTTCACATCAGACTGTTTTCACATCAGCCTGTTTTCACATCAAACTGTTTTCAAATTAAACTGTTTCCACATCAGACTGTTTTCACATCTGACTGTTTTCACATTAGACTGTTTTCACATCAGACTGTTTTCACATCAGCCTGTTTCCACATCAGACCGTTTTCACATCAGACTGTTTTCACATCTGACTGTTTTCACATTAGACTGTTTTCACATCAGACTGTTTTCACATCAGCCTGTTTCCACATCAGACCGTTTTCACATCAGACTGTTTTCACATCAGCCTGTTTTCACATCAGCCTGTTTTCACATCAGCCTGTTTTCACATCAGACGGTTTTCACATCAGACTGTTTTCACATCAGACTGTTTTCACATCAGACTGTTTTCACATCAGACTGTTTTCACATCAGCCTGTTTTCACATCAGACTGTTTTCACATCAGACTGTTTTCACATCAGACTGTTTTCACATTAGACTGTTTTCACATCAGCCTGTTTTCACATCAGCCTGTTTTCACATCAGACTGTTTTCACATCAGCCTGTTTTCACATCAGCCTGTTTTCACATCAGCCTGTTTTCACGTCAGATTGTTTTCACATCAGACTGTTTTCACATCAGACTGTTTTCACATCAGCCTGTTTTCACATCAGATTGTTTTCACATCAGACTGTTTTCACATCAGACTGTTTTCACATCAGACTGTTTTCACATCAGACTGTTTTCACATCAGCCTGTTTTCACATCAGACTGTTTTCACATCAGACTGTTTTCACATCAGACTGTTTTCACATTAGACTGTTTTCACATCAGCCTGTTTTCACATCAGCCTGTTTTCACATCAGACTGTTTTCACATCAGACTGTTTTCACATCAGCCTGTTTTCACATCAGACTGTTTTCACATCAGACTGTTTTCACATAAGCCTGTTTTCACAGCAGACTGTTTTCACATCAGACTGTTTTCACATCAGACTGTTTTCACATCAGACTGTTTTCACATCAGACTGTTTTCACATCAGACTGTTTTCACATCAGACTGTTTTCACATCAGACTGTTTTCACATCAGACTGTTTTCACATCAGACTGTTTTCACATCAGACTGTTTTCACATCAGACTGTTTTCACATCAGACTGTTTTCACATCAGACTGTTTTCACATCAGACTGTTTTCACATCAGCCTGTTTTCACATCAGACTGTTTTCACATCAGACTGTTTTCACATCAGACTGTTTTCACATCAGACTGTTTTCACATCAGACTGTTTTCACATCAGACTGTTTTCACATCAGCCTGTTTTCACATCAGCCTGTTTTCACATCAGACTGTTTTCACATCAGACTGTTTTCACATCAGACTGTTTTCACATCAGCCTGTTTTCACATCAGCCTGTTTTCACATCAGACTGTTTTCACATCAGACTGTTTTCACATCAGACTGTTTTCACATCAGACTGTTTTCACATCAGACTGTTTTCACATCAGACTGTTTTCACATCAGCCTGTTTTCACATCAGCCTGTTTTCACATCAGACGGTTTTCACATTAGACTGTTTTCACATCAGACTGTTTCCACATCAGACCATTTTCACATCAAACTGTTTTCAGATCAGACTGTTTTCACATCAGACTGTTTTCACATCTGACTGTTTTCACATTAGACTGTTTTCACATCAGACCATTTTCACATCAAACTGTTTTCACATCAGACTGTTTTCACATCAGACTGTTTTCACGTCAGACTGTTTTCACATCAGACTGTTTTCACATCAGACTGTTTTCACATCTGACTGTTTTCACATTAGACTGTTTTCACATCAGACCATTTTCACATCAAACTGTTTTCAGATCAGACTGTTTTCAAATTAAACTGTTTCCACATCAGACTGTTTTCACATCTGACTGTTTTCACATTAGACTGTTTCCACATCAGACTGTTTTCACATCAGCCTGTTTTCACATCAGCCTGTTTTCACATCAGCCTGTTTTCACATCAGACGGTTTTCACATCAGACTGTTTTCACATCAGACTGTTTTCACATCAGACTGTTTTCACATCAGCCTGTTTTCACATCAGATTGTTTTTCCACATCAGACTGTTTTCACATCAGACTGTTTTCACATCAGACCGTTTTCACAAAAGACTGTTTTCACTTCAGATTATTTTCACGTCAGATTGTTTTTCACATCAGACTGTTTTCACATCAGCCTGTTTTCACATCAGATTGTTTTTCCACATCAGACTGTTTTCACATCAGACTGTTTTCACATCAAGACTGTTTTCACTTCAGATTATTTTCACGTCAGATTGTTTTTCACATCAGACTGTTTTCACAAAAGACTGTTTTCACATCAAGACTGTTTTCACTTCAGATTATTTTCACGTCAGATTGTTTTTCACATCAGACTGTTTTCACATCAGATTATTTTCACGTCAGATTGTTTTTCACATCAGATTGTTTTCACATCAGATTTGTTTCACATCAGATTGTTTTTCACATCAGACTGTTTTCACATCAGCCTGTTTTCACATCAGACTGTTTTCACATAAGACTGTTTTCACATCAGATTGTTTTTCACATCAGCCTGTTTTCACATCAACCTGTTTTCACATCAGCCTGTTTTCACATCAGCCTGTTTTCACATCAGACTGTTTTCACATAAGATTGTTTTCACATCAGCCTGTTTTCACATCAGATTGTTTTTCACATCAGACTGTTTTCACATCAGCCTGTTTTTCCATCAGATTGTTTTCAAAGCAGATTGTTTTCACATCAGATTGTTTTCACATCAGATTGTTTTTCACATCAGCCTGTTTTCACATCAACCTGTTTTCACATCAGCCTGTTTTCACATCAGCCTGTTTTCACATCAGACTGTTTTCACATAAGATTGTTTTCACATCAGCCTGTTTTCACATCAGATTGTTTTTCACATCAGACTGTTTTCACATCAGCCTGTTTTTCCATCAGATTGTTTTCAAAGCAGATTGTTTTCACATCAGATTGTTTTCACATCAGATTGTTTTTCACATCAGCCTGTTTTCACATCAACCTGTTTTCACATCAGCCTGTTTTCACATCAGACTGTTTTCACATAAGATTGTTTTCACATCGGCCTGTTTTTACATCAGACTGTTTTCACACCAGACTGTTTTCACATCAGATTGTTTTTAACATCAGACTGTTTTCACATCAGACTGTTTTCACATCAGACTGTTTTCACATCAGCCTGTTTTTCCATCAGATTGTTTTCACATCAGATTGTTTTCACATCAGATTGTTTTTCACATCAGCCTGTTTTCACATCAACCTGTTTTCACACCAGACTGTTTTCACATCAGCCTGTTTTCACATCAGATTGTTTTTCACATCAGACTGTTTTCACATCAGCCTGTTTTTCCATCAGATTGTTTTCAAAGCAGATTGTTTTCACATCAGATTGTTTTTCACATCAGCCTGTTTTCACATCAACCTGTTTTCACATCAGCCTGTTTTCACATCAACCTGTTTTCACATCAACCTGTTTTCACATCAGATTGTTTTCACATCAGATTGTTTTCACATCAGATTGTTTTCACATCAGATTGTTTTTCACATCAGCCTGTTTTCACATCAGCCTGTTTTCACATCAGCCTGTTTTCACGTCAGATTGTTTTTCACATCAGACCGTTTTCACATCAGACATTTTTCACATCAGCCTGTTTTCACATCAGCCTGTTTTCACATCAGCCTGTTTTCACATCAGCCTGTTTTCACATCAGCCTGTTTTCACATCAGACTGTTTTCACATCAGACCTGTTTTCACATCAGACTGTTTTCACATCAGCCTGTTTTCACATCAGCCTGTTTTCACATCAGCCTGTTTTCACATCAGACTGTTTTCACATCAGCCTGTTTTCACATCAGCCTGTTTTCACATCAGCCTGTTTTCACATCAGCCTGTTTTCACATCAGCCTGTTTTCACATCAGCCTGTTTTCACATTAGACTGTTTTCAAATCAGACTGTTTTCACATCAGCCTGTTTTCACATCAGCCTGTTTTCACATCAGCCTGTTTTCACATCAGCTGTTTTCACATCGGCCTGTTTTCACATCAGCCTGTTTTCACATTAGACTGTTTTCAAATCAGACTGTTTTCACATCAGCCTGTTTTCACATCAGCCTGTTTTCACATCAGCCTGTTTTCACATCAGCCTGTTTTCACATCAGCCTGTTTTCACATCAGCCTGTTTTCACATCAGACTGTTTTCACATCGGCCTGTTTTCACATTAGACTGTTTTCAAATCAGACTGTTTTCACATCAACCTGTTTTCACATCAGCCTGTTTTCACATCAGCCTGTTTTCACATCAACCTGTTTTCACATCAGCCTGTTTTTCACATCAGCCTGTTTTCACATCGGCCTGTTTTCACATTAGACTGTTTTCACATCGGCCTGTTTTCACATCAACCTGTTTTCACATCAACCTGTTTTCACATCAACCTGTTTTCACATCAACCTGTTTTCACATCAGCCTGTTTTCACATCAACCTGTTTTCACATCAGCCTGTTTTCACTTTAGACTGTTTTCAAATCAGACTGTTTTCACATCAACCTGTTTTCACATCAGCCTGTTTTCACATCAACCTGTTTTCACATCAGCCTGTTTTCACATCAGCCTGTTTTCACATCAACCTGTTTTCACATCAGCCTGTTTTCACATCAACCTGTTTTCACATCAGCCTGTTTTCACATCAACCTGTTTTCACATCAGCCTGTTTTCATCAGCCTGTTTTCACATTGGCCTGTTTTCACATCAGACTGTTTTCACATCAGCCTGTTTTCACATCAACCTGTTTTCACATCAGCCTGTTTTCACATCGGCCTGTTTTCACATTAGACTGTTTTCACATCAACCTGTTTTCACATCAACCTGTTTTCACATCAGCCTGTTTTCACATCAACCTGTTTTCACATCAGCCTGTTTTCACTTTAGACTGTTTTCAAATCAGACTGTTTTCACATCAACCTGTTTTCACATCAGCCTGTTTTCACATCAACCTGTTTTCACATCAGCCTGTTTTCACATCAGACTGTTTTCAATCAGACTGTTTTCACATCAACCTGTTTTCACATCAGCCTGTTTTCACATCAACCTGTTTTCACATCAGCCTGTTTTCACATCAACCTGTTTTCACATCAGCCTGTTTTCACATCAGCCTGTTTTCACATCAGCCTGTTTTCACGTCAGACTGTTTTTCACATTAGACCGTTTTCACATCAGACATTTTTCACATCAGCCTGTTTTCACATCAGCCTGTTTTCACATCGGCCTGTTTTCACATCAGCCTGTTTTCACATTAGACTGTTTTCAAATCAGACTGTTTTCACATCAGCCTGTTTTCACATCAGCCTGTTTTCACATCAGCCTGTTTTCACATCAGCTGTTTTCACATCGGCCTGTTTTCACATCAGCCTGTTTTCACATTAGACTGTTTTCAAATCAGACTGTTTTCACATCAGCCTGTTTTCACATCAGCCTGTTTTCACATCAGCCTGTTTTCACATCAGCCTGTTTTCACATCAGATTGTTTTCACATCAGACTGTTTTCACATCTGACTGTTTTCACATTAGACTGTTTTCACATCAGACTGTTTTCACATCTGACTGTTTTCACATTAGACTGTTTTCACATCAGACCATTTTCACATCAAACTGTTTTCAGATCAGACTGTTTTCAAATTAAACTGTTTCCACATCAGACTGTTTTCACATCTGACTGTTTTCACATTAGACTGTTTCCACATCAGACTGTTTTCACATCAGCCTGTTTTCACATCAGCCTGTTTTCACATCAGCCTGTTTTCACATCAGACGGTTTTCACATCAGACTGTTTTCACATCAGACTGTTTTCACATCAGACTGTTTTCACATCAGCCTGTTTTCACATCAGATTGTTTTTCCACATCAGACTGTTTTCACATCAGACTGTTTTCACATCAGACCGTTTTCACAAAAGACTGTTTTCACTTCAGATTATTTTCACGTCAGATTGTTTTTCACATCAGACTGTTTTCACATCAGCCTGTTTTCACATCAGATTGTTTTTCCACATCAGACTGTTTTCACATCAGACTGTTTTCACATCAGACTGTTTTCACATCAGATTATTTTCACGTCAGATTGTTTTTCACATCAGATTGTTTTCACATCAGATTTGTTTCACATCAGATTGTTTTTCACATCAGACTGTTTTCACATCAGACTGTTTTCACATCAGACTGTTTTCACATAAGACTGTTTTCACATCAGCCTGTTTTTCCATCAGATTGTTTTCAAAGCAGATTGTTTTCACATCAGATTGTTTTCACATCAGATTGTTTTTCACATCAGCCAGTTTTCACATCAACCTGTTTTCACATCAGCCTGTTTTCACATCAGCCTGTTTTCACATCAGACTGTTTTCACATAAGATTGTTTTCACATCAGCCTGTTTTCACATCAGATTGTTTTTCACATCAGCCTGTTTTCACATCAGACTGTTTTCACATCAGACTGTTTTTCCATCAGACTGTTTTTCCATCAGATTGTTTTCAAAGCAGGCTGATGAGAATTAACTTTCTTGTCTTCAAAGCAGATTGTTTTCACATCAGATTGTTTTCACATCAGATTGTTTTTCACATCAGCCAGTTTTCACATCAACCTGTTTTCACATCAGCCTGTTTTCACATCAGCCTGTTTTCACATCAGACTGTTTTCACATAAGATTGTTTTCACATCAGCCTGTTTTCACATCAGATTGTTTTTCACATCAGCCTGTTTTCACATCAGACTGTTTTCACATAAGATTGTTTTCACATCGGCCTGTTTTTACATCAGATTGTTTTTCATATCAGCCTGTTTTCACATCAGACTGTTTTCACATAAGATTGTTTTCACATCGGCCTGTTTTCACATCAGACTGTTTTCACACCAGACTGTTTTCACATCAGATTGTTTTTCACATCAGACTGTTTTCACATCAGCCTGTTTTCACATCAGACTGTTTTCACATAAGATTGTTTTCACATCGGCCTGTTTTCACATCAGACTGTTTTCACACCAGACTGTTTTCACATCAGATTGTTTTTCACATCAGACTGTTTTCATATCAGCCTGTTTTCACATCAGACTGTTTTCACATCAGACTGTTTTCACATCAGCCTGTTTTTCCATCAGATTGTTTTCACATCAGATTGTTTTCACATCAGATTGTTTTTCACATCAGCCTGTTTTCACATCAACCTGTTTTCACACCAGACTGTTTTCACATCAGCCTGTTTTCACATCAGATTGTTTTTCACATCAGACTGTTTTCACATCAGCCTGTTTTTCCATCAGATTGTTTTCAAAGCAGATTGTTTTCACATCAGATTGTTTTTCACATCAGCCTGTTTTCACATCAACCTGTTTTCACATCAGCCTGTTTTCACATCAACCTGTTTTCACATCAGATTGTTTTCACATCAGATTGTTTTCACATCAGATTGTTTTTCACATCAGCCTGTTTTCACATCAGCCTGTTTTCACATCAGCCTGTTTTCACGTCAGATTGTTTTTCACATCAGACCGTTTTCACATCAGACATTTTTCACATCAGCCTGTTTTCACATCAGCCTGTTTTCACATCAGCCTGTTTTCACATCAGCCTGTTTTCACATCAGCCTGTTTTCACGTCAGACTGTTTTTCACATCAGACCGTTTTCACATCAGACATTTTTCACATCAGCCTGTTTTCACATCAGCCTGTTTTCACATCGGCCTGTTTTCACATCAGCCTGTTTTCACATTAGACTGTTTTCAAATCAGACTGTTTTCACATCAGCCTGTTTTCACATCAGCCTGTTTTCACATCAGCCTGTTTTCACATCAGCTGTTTTCACATCGGCCTGTTTTCACATCAGCCTGTTTTCACATTAGACTGTTTTCAAATCAGACTGTTTTCACATCAGCCTGTTTTCACATCAGCCTGTTTTCACATCAGCCTGTTTTCACATCAGACTGTTTTCACATCAGATTATTTTCACGTCAGATTGTTTTTCACATCAGATTGTTTTCACATCAGATTTGTTTCACATCAGATTGTTTTTCACATCAGACTGTTTTCACATCAGCCTGTTTTCACATCAGACTGTTTTCACATAAGACTGTTTTCACATCAGCCTGTTTTTCCATCAGATTGTTTTCAAAGCAGATTGTTTTCACATCAGATTGTTTTCACATCAGATTGTTTTTCACATCAGCCTGTTTTCACATCAACCTGTTTTCACATCAGCCTGTTTTCACATCAGCCTGTTTTCACATCAGACTGTTTTCACATAAGATTGTTTTCACATCAGCCTGTTTTCACATCAGATTGTTTTTCACATCAGACTGTTTTCACATCAGCCTGTTTTTCCATCAGATTGTTTTCAAAGCAGATTGTTTTCACATCAGATTGTTTTCACATCAGATTGTTTTTCACATCAGCCTGTTTTCACATCAACCTGTTTTCACATCAGCCTGTTTTCACATCAGATTGTTTTTCACATCAGACTGTTTTCACATCAGCCTGTTTTTCCATCAGATTGTTTTCAAAGCAGATTGTTTTCACATCAGATTGTTTTCACATCAGATTGTTTTTCACATCAGCCTGTTTTCACATCAACCTGTTTTCACATCAGCCTGTTTTCACATCAGCCTGTTTTCACATCAGACTGTTTTCACATAAGATTGTTTTCACATCGGCCTGTTTTTACATCAGACTGTTTTCACACCAGACTGTTTTCACATCAGATTGTTTTTCACATCAGACTGTTTTCACATCAGCCTGTTTTCATATCAGCCTGTTTTCACATCAGACTGTTTTCACATCAGACTGTTTTCACATCGGCCTGTTTTCACATTAGACTGTTTTCACATCGGCCTGTTTTCACATCAACCTGTTTTCACATCAACCTGTTTTCACATCAACCTGTTTTCACATCAACCTGTTTTCACATCAGCCTGTTTTCACATCAACCTGTTTTCACATCAGCCTGTTTTCACTTTAGACTGTTTTCAAATCAGACTGTTTTCACATCAACCTGTTTTCACATCAGCCTGTTTTCACATCAACCTGTTTTCACATCAGCCTGTTTTCACATCAGCCTGTTTTCACATCAACCTGTTTTCACATCAGCCTGTTTTCACATCAACCTGTTTTCACATCAGCCTGTTTTCACATCAACCTGTTTTCACATCAGCCTGTTTTCATCAGCCTGTTTTCACATTCAGCCTGTTTTCACATCAGACTGTTTTCACATCAGCCTGTTTTCACATCAACCTGTTTTCACATCAGCCTGTTTTCACATCGGCCTGTTTTCACATTAGACTGTTTTCACATCAACCTGTTTTCACATCAACCTGTTTTCACATCAGCCTGTTTTCACATCAACCTGTTTTCACATCAGCCTGTTTTCACTTTAGACTGTTTTCAAATCAGACTGTTTTCACATCAACCTGTTTTCACATCAGCCTGTTTTCACATCAACCTGTTTTCACATCAGCCTGTTTTCACATCAACCTGTTTTCACATCAGCCTGTTTTCACATCAGCCTGTTTTCACATCAGCCTGTTTTCACGTCAGACTGTTTTTCACATAGACCGTTTTCACATCAGACATTTTTCACATCAGCCTGTTTTCACATCAGCCTGTTTTCACATCGGCCTGTTTTCACATCAGCCTGTTTTCACATTAGACTGTTTTCAAATCAGACTGTTTTCACATCAGCCTGTTTTCACATCAGCCTGTTTTCACATCAGCCTGTTTTCACATCAGCTGTTTTCACATCGGCCTGTTTTCACATCAGCCTGTTTTCACATTAGACTGTTTTCAAATCAGACTGTTTTCACATCAGCCTGTTTTCACATCAGCCTGTTTTCACATCAGCCTGTTTTCACATCAGCCTGTTTTCACATCAGACTGTTTTCACATCAGACTGTTTTCACATCTGACTGTTTTCACATTAGACTGTTTTCACATCAGACTGTTTTCACATCTGACTGTTTTCACATT
>JBBPBX010045340.1:0-15607 GCA_038048925.1 Garcialebias charrua
AGCAGTAGTAGGAGCAGTCTTACCTGTAGTAGTTGTGGTAGTTGGAATAGCAGCAACAACTTGGACTGAGCAACACCTGAGTCAAATCCTGCGTGATGACGTGAGGAGTGTAGGATTCTGGCTGATGGCCGCTGCGTACTCGAACCCAGAATCGCTCTGAAGCCGCACACAAAATGTCTCTCTGAGTCGGTTTGCAAAAAGCCTGAGATACAACCTGCAATGGCAGTTTGGGTTGGAACGACTCAAAACGCTGTTTCCTCATCACACAGAGAAGAAACTATAAAAACACCTACGCTGAAATAAACGGTTCCGCTAGCATCTAACTTCGTCAAGGATGTTTGTTCTTTTTTTTTTTGCAGTTTGACGAGACAGACACGTGTCAAAGCACAGCAGTCCGCTGGTGAAGCTCCTGTCTTAAAGGGTCAATAAGCAGCTGATCGTGTCACAGTTTGAAGCGCCCGGGGTCGCAGAGCAGAATCAGACAGAAATTTCACCCAAAGGTTTTAGTCTCTGTGTAGGGGTTCACGAAAAGATAAACAAATAAATAAGCAGACTGGAGAGGTGAAAAGAGAAGACATGGAGAAGAAGGGCAAAAGCCTTCAAGTTTGGGTCACTCTGAGTCTGTCCAAAGCTGTGTGTCATCGTGTCCCACGCTGATGACCTCAGAGACCAGCTGTGATGATGTCACCCGGGTGGACGGTTCATTCTCGGCCGCTGGCGGAGTAGGAGAACTGCGGGAAGTGCGGCCGTCTCTCGTTGTCCAAACAGTCCATCCCGTCCTCATCAACTAAAAAAAAAATGAAAATATAGATTAAAAATTAAACAAATCTGCCCGTTTCCCGTTCATGAGACGAAAACAAACTAAAAACAGCTCGTGTCAAAGTAGTAATTAATATTCTGTTCCGTTCCTGAGCTGTGGAAATAAACCAAACGCGGTTCAATTAGCAAACGTGCACCTGACGTGCCGATCTCCTGCAAATTGATGTGTGACCTGCAGAACAAAAGGAACATCACCGAAGAACCAACAAACACCTCACCTTCCCTCATGCATAATTCAGTGCCGAACACGTTGAAAGCTGCAGTTTTATCTCTAAAGTCTGTGAAGAACTGCTTGTGGCCGGAGGACTAATAGACACTTTGTGTTTTATCCTTGTAGTTCTTTTTCTTTTTTTTGTAACTACACAAAGAAACAAACTACCAGTGGTGGGCACCAGCCCGCTAAAACGCAAATTGCGGACCTAAACAATTTGTTTGCGCTTTAGCGGATTTACTAATTTTTATAATTCATAAGCAGATTTGCGCTTTTTCTATTTAAAATGCAGTACTGCTAATAACTAATTATCAGTATTCATTGTTGAACAGTGGAAAGTTTAACTGTTATGAATCACAATGCACGTGATCCATTCTACAGCTCCCCTCCCAACTAACAGCAACCATTGAGAGAAGGTATATGTCCATTCTTCCTGTTGCTTTCAGTCATGGTTCTGATTTTACAGACATTTCCCACAATGCTGCTGTGTCTGCTTACGTTATGTGCCCATAATGCATTGCAGCGCTTCAGTTTTCCAGTAAACAGTTTTAAAATTACTTTATCGATGCATTTTTTATGAAAAATCTACAATAAACAAAAGAAAAAGACAAAGAAGCAGCGGAAATAGCAATCCTCAACACATTCAACAACTTTTTAATTTTTAGACCATGAGCGAAAGGTCTATTTTAGGAAATGACATCTCCAGCGATTTGCAGTTATAGGTAGGATGAAGGTGTATAACAGTTCATGCACCGCTAGTTGGCAGTGTAGTGCAAATGTTGCATAACTTATTGCTGGCTGGTGTTGAATTGAACTTGCGCTTTAAAATTAGCTTCCGCTAGTTTTCCTAAGACATCAGCGCTTTTGAAATTGCGGACCTAAATTGCGGAGCTAAATAACTTAGACCAAAGATGCAAAATTCACTTTTTAATTATTTTTTTTTACTCAACTTTGGTTATGTACTTCTTAAAAAAAACAGTCCTAGGGCCAAAAAAATGCACCCAGTGGTATTTACTCTAAGTATATTTATTTTTCAGTGATATAAATGTCTCGTTTTCAAATCCTGGCGCTTGTGATGTCACAAGCGCCAGGACAACCCACCCCAACCTGAGTCCAGCCCCTCACCTAGCAACCCCTGGTGATGCTCCACCCACTTCAGTATAAAAGACGTCACGGTTGTTTTTCCTGAGTTCATCTCAGCACAATGGCTACTAGAGTTCAATGTTTCGTTGTTGTTAAAATGCAGTACCGCTAATAACTAATTATCTATCAACGAAAAAACTTATTTACGGGCTCTTAAATCAACCGGACGACTGCTCACGGACCATATCCGGTCCGCGCCGGATGTGGTCCGTGAAAAAAGCGGTCCCCGCTAGAGAGAGCGTGTATAGCAGTTAGCAGCCAGTGTGTTACTCTGCAGCCTTATTGCTTGTTTTCGAAGAGTCAAACGAAGAGTTTTTAACATGGAGGGTGAACTTATGGATGTTTCTCAGCGGCCTACGCGACGCGTCAGCGCCTCATTTGCCCTGCCCAAAATGGCGTCTGCCTCTGGGTCTGACTCAGGGTCCCCTTTGGAGGGCGGAGTTAATGTAAACAGATTTTTGAAGGGCGTGGCCTTATCATAAACAGCCTGTTCAGAACGGAAGTGAGAAAAGGCACAACTAGAAAGGGGATATTTTATTATCTAAGAATTATTTTGTGCATTAAATTGAATGAACATGGTCTGGATAGCCCACAGACATACCATAAAAATGTATAGGACCAATATTTGGTCTCCTTTAATAAGCGCTTTAGAAATTGCGAACACATTTTTGGACTAGCGCTGCCCACCACTGCAAACTACAGTCAGAAAGTATCTCCATCAAACGTCCTTTAGGAAATGATGTGTGTAGACACGAGGAGACAAAGTGACTCACATTTCTCCGGTGGAGTGATTGTGATGGTCTGAGCTGTGAACTCCTCGTCAAAGTACCTCGTGTCCGTCTCTGACGTGACCTGAGGCTTGAAGGGAGGGACGAGCTAAAGGTGGGAACACATCAGACAAGCTGAGGACTCAAGAAGAGGTTCTTGTTTTGCACATAAAGGCTTCTTTGGGTCTCGGTCCACATGTTATCCCCGACTCCAGATGTTCTCACACAAACGAAAGAGCCAAGCGTTTCAGTTTAGCTGCCTTTGAACTCAAACCCAGCTGTTCAAGCTGTTATGCAGCAGATAGATAATAAACATACAAAGCCTTGTGAAAGGAAAGCCTAAAGAAGCTCGGCACCTAAAACGCTGTAGGTGTTGCCACACAGGACATGACTCTCACTCGATGGTGTTATGAGCAAACACACACACACACGACAGATTCTTAGAATACTCCCTGAGCTTGACACAGCTGCCGACCTGCTCTGATTCGTGCCAAACTGTAAGCGTTGCACGACACCTTCTGGATTAATACAAGTCGATGCATAATCACAACACTCAAATGTTACTTTGGTGCAAATTTTACCACAGGAAATTAAAAAAGCTTTATGTAAATGAGTTGTTTTCTCCGTCTTATGCTTCAAAGCGTGCCGCAGCTCCCGGTGACAAACGCACAGTTTTGTCCTGATGTACCTTTTTATCGTAAACATCCTGCCAGTCGATGCCGGAGAAGAAACTGTGTCTCATTATCTCTTTAGCATCGTCTGGTCCTCCCCCAAGTCTAGATGAGTGGAGAGATGAAGAGAGAAACGCACAACTGAAATCAGGAAACACGTCAGGTTACCAGCAACTTCAACACAAATCCACTGCGTCGACAAAACAATTGGACATTTTTAATTTCTGCACACAAATCAGGTGGGTTATCCTGTAAGTTTCAATGAACGTCGACTGATTAATGAAATTTTATCAACCTGATTTTTTTAACTGATTTTTCTAAAATGTTTAATTATTGAAATATTTACACATTTCTGCTGAAAGTTGCTGCAATACTCAAACAAGTGAGTGTCATTTTAGCCACTGTATTACTTTGATGTAAAAAAATTTGGTCAGTTCCAGACTATATCTGGTTTAATAAAAGTGGCAGTCTTTGAAGGAATGCATAAACAAACACTAGCAATAAAACACCTTTTCCCCGTGTAGATGAATGTACCGTATTTTCTGGCATATAAGTCGCAGGGATTTTTTCCGAATAAGTGAATTTTGAAGAACTGCAACAGCGAGTTCTCCCATGTGCGCTCACTTCACTCAGGTGGTGCAAGCGGAGGAACGCTGGAGAGCTAGTGGCTCTGGATGGATGGATGGATGGATGGATGACACCAGCCCACCCAGGCAAAATGAAGCTGTTTTGACCATTAAATTGTAGGATGTGAACAGGGTTACCTGTTAAAACCTTAAGTAAATATTCAGGACAAGTTCAAGATTAGTAATTGTTTATTTATTCACGAGTTCTCTTCTTTTTGGATTAAAAGACATCTTGTGTGACCAAATGAGATAAATAAGTGACATGAAACGTTAATTATATTTGACCCATCAAGGAAATGGAGTCATTTATTAACAGATCATTAAATTAACATCATAACATGTACACTTTGATTTGGTTCTAATTAACTTCCTATAACAGATGGAAATCACACGTCCGTAATTTCTACTAGCCGACGGATATTTAAGGCGACAACCGATCAAGTAATGAGATGGTAATTAACTTATATCTGAAGGCACTTTAACTTAATGTTACTGGCAAAGATAAGAGATTAGAAGGAAAGAGGGAAGTTTGTCTAACTGAGTGAGTTCAACCAGGAAATGACAGCTCTTCCAGCAACGTCAGCTAAACTCCAGGTTCGCTTGGTAAACATAAAACAACTCTTTACCTTGAAGACGGTCGGTCTAGTTCCGGTAAGATAATGCACCAGCCTTGGACGTAAAAAGGTCCTTAGGTCCAGTTACGTTCGAGCCGGTAAGCGTGTTTACTATTTCAGCGTTTCCTGGGTCCGCCTGATCGAACAGAACGGCAGTCCGGTTGACTTTCAAAATAAAATATTCCCCAGAAGGAATATTTCTTCGGTCGGGTGTACAGCGAGCGTGCTGTAGACCCTAGCTGATAACAAGGCCTTTGGTTCATGGACACGTTCACAGCTCAGCGTGTGCCCAGTACGAGAAGGTCACGACTTGACTCTCGTCACACTCTGCACTCAACTCTCCAACTGACTCTCAAGGAAGTGAGAGCTTTTGAAGGAAGCTTGACTTCCGTTACTCGCTCCTTCCCTATTGGTTAGTTCAACCAGGAAGTAGGAGGAGGTAGTGGAAGTCAGGAGGAGAAATGAAAGGAGAAGACAAGCGTCAGCTTTATGATTAAACTGTCTTAACACTTTGCTGGTGAAGATTTTCAGTCGTCCAGGACATGATAGAATCAAAAAAGGTGTTTAATACAGAAACAACTGGACTTTATTTGTAACAGAAAACGTTTCGCTTCCCATTCGGGGAGCTTTATCAATTCAATGAGCGGTGTCTTAACACTTTTAAATAAATACTGAAAAGATCATGTTGACCTGTCCTTTGATTAACCATATTGAAAATAATAACGATAATACAATAACAGAAGGTTATTCTTTTGATTATTTGAATTAGAACAAAAATAAAGAGTCTCTTGGGGAGATAATTTGTGTCCTGGATTCAAATTAATGGGATAACAGTGTTCTTGTCCTTTCCTGAAGGTTTTCCAAGAAAGAGGTGTACCACTACAAAATAAACCCATAATAAATGCGACAGATCACTGATAATAAATGCGACTTATACACTGAAGTGACTTATTTATGTCTTCTTCCTGATGCTTTTTTTTTTGACTGATACAACTTATACTCCGGAGCGACTTATACGCTGGAAAATACGGTATTGTTCATTTTGACAATTTGTGGTTTGCATTTATATTCGAGAGTAAATTTGTGAACATTTTAAATCCGAAATGGTGTCAAACGTGGACACACCTTTTGTTGGGGTCTTTGATGAGCAGGCCGGACAGCAGCGACTTGGCGTCGGCCGACAGAGTGCGCGGGAACTTGATGTCCTCCATGAGGATGAGCTCAAACAGTTTCTCGTGGTCCTGGTTGTAGAACGGCAGACGGCCGCACATCATCTCGTACGTCACAACGCCCAAACCCCACCAGTCCACTGCCCGTCCGTAATCGTTGTCCTCCAGGACCTGAGAAAAGGCGACAGACGAAAATATTCAGTTAAAGGGGTCACTTGTGTTTTTTATTTAGCTTTTTTCACGTTGGACGTTAACGTCTGCCCAGAATATTCGGTATAAAGACGGATATTTGTGGGCTACAGAAAACTGCTGAACACAACTAACACTGGTTAACGTGTAAGCAGAGCACAGAGGTAAACGTCATGGCCAGTCTTCAGCTCTGGTTTCTGATACAGTAAGGGAGTCGGTGTGCTGGCGTGGTCCACCAGATGCCCCCTATGGAAGCTGCCAGTTCTCCCTGGCACGCCGATCCCTCCTGGCAGGGACAGACAAGAATATTCCTGGATGGAAAAGGCAGGAGCGGCTCGCAACCTGAGTCAGGGCCGGTCCAACCTCCAAGCTGGGCTGCGCAGGTATTGAAGCACACACACACACTGCCCTATGTGTGTGTGTGTGTGTGTTGAGGAAAGGTAAGTCATTTCTATATCAAAGCCTTGTATCTGGGCAGTTTTCCTATCCCTCTTTCCTGCCTTCTCTCCATGCACTAACCCCTCCATTCTGTTTTATCTTGCCTTCATCCTCGGTCATACACTTTGTAAGTTGTTACTTCTCTCTCATCTTCATCGATGTCGGTTTGCTGGGAAAAGAGGAGGAAGAGAAGAAGCCAGGGATGTAGTTCAGGTGCTGTTGACTCCCTCGTTACCATAATAGGCTTATTAACATGAGTCTACGTGTACGTGCGTGTGTGTCTGACTGACAGACACACAGAGCTGGAGAGCAGCCAGAACATATGTTGGAAATCACGCCAATAATAATAACATCTCACTCACTGTTAAATGGGCCAGTCAGACACACGGACGCTAACATTCACAAGCGTTCTCACACACACACACACAAAAAAACCTGTTTAGAAGACGACAAACCTCAATTACCTGAGACAATTACACGGTGTATGTCCTAATAGGATGAGATTTAACAGACAGTGTACCGAGCGCTGAACTACTGCCAGGACGCGGCGAGAACAGGTGTCAGAAACACACAAATACAGCTGAGACTGCGTTGGACAGACGTCCATTTATCCAAACTGGACAAGTTTGTGTTTGCGCAAAACAAACAAACAACAAACCTCACTGCATAGCCACCTTATTCCTAGCCCCCATGCTGCCTTGCGGGAATTATGGGCGTGAACTTCCGGCGCCGACCAGAACCGGCATTTGTTTCTGTGCGAACCGTTTGAGCTAATGTAGTCTCTCCAAGCATTGTGGTTTTAATTTAAACACGTGGGAACGCCACCTGTCAGAGCTCACGCAGGACAATATAATCACACCACTGCCTGCTGAGGGCGAGGGATGGAGGACGAGCTGAAGAAATGGCTGCAGATATTAGCATATTTCACTACTTCATTCACTTGCTGCTTCCAACGGTGAAGTGATGAACAACCTGAAAAGCTCAGTATCAGTATCTACACAGTAATACATTTGGTTGTGTTTTGTTAAAAGAGGTGGGACACAATCTTATTTACCTTAAAACAGACATAGAGCCCGGCCAAAGCCTTAAAGTCCTCCATCACCGGGTTTGGGTTGCTTGCAGAGAAAATTGTAATACTGAAGAGGAACAAATACTGTAATTCTGTGCCCTCCATGCACTTGAGATCATGTCTTATATTCTCTTCACTGTTTTCAATCATTCTGAGGATCCGGAGTCTCTTCTTCGGTGGTTTATTGTAGGATGCAGGTTTTCCTCCGTTGGCCGTTCATCAACAAAGTGAAATGAGCTCACACAGTGTGTTCACATTTTCAGCCATATTCTTCTTAATTCCTCATCTGTAGGTAGGAGATGGAAACTATACCTCTTTTCACAGGAACTCTTTTCATTTTGCTTCCATGTTCAAACCACTGTTGTTGTTGCCACTGATTTAGTTTGGTCTGGTTGTTCGTGCAGCCACGAACACAGCAGGTACCTGAACTCTGCAAGACGATTTTAGTAAACTTTATAGTTGTTAAAGAAATGTGAACAAAACAAAAACATCGTTTTATCTGCTACACTGAATGCAAATTACTTTCGAATAAACCGTGGTCCATGCTCCACTAGTTAGCCATAGCTTACTGCTACGGTCTGACAGGAAGTTGCATCCTTAATGATTTATACAATGGAGCCCCCAGGAATAAGGTGGATAGAATACACATGCTGCAGTGCTGCACTGATGTGTGAAAGGAACAGTTCAGATCTTTTAAATGAACAATTATTACCGTAACTTGTTGCAGATAACCATTTTATAAGCTTTTGACATCAGTTTTGCATGACATGGTTATCTATGTAGAATCTATGGTTATTATAACAGCAGCAGCAACGGCTAACTGTAGCACATCCAGGGCAAAATGAGACACGTCCATCAAGAAAAATCACAAAACTTCTACCTAAATAAGTCTAGAATATAAAAGTGACCGTAATGTAAAGATTAATAAAACAGTGAACTACTGTGAAATCTTGGAGACAGGAGCTGTTTGAAGATGTCAGCGATCCACTTGGTCTTGGGCCAGATCAGGCTAGCTGTTAGCTCATCGGTCTGACCAGCGTTACACTCAGTTTCTTCAAACTGACGTTGATCAAAGAGCCATCTACCACAGGTAGGATATTTATTGTTCATAGCCTTTCACAGAACCTTTCAAAGCTTCAGTCATGTCAAAAGGTGAAGGAGGTCACTGACAACATCAAAACTAAAGGTTTTTCCAAATCTGGCTTTTTTGAAGCTAAATAACAAAAAATTTTAAACTTTAAATTCTCATTTTACGAAAATATACTACACAGAGGCAGTTTATAGAAGTATTACCATGTTAACATACAGTACTGTGTTTATAATACTTGAGTTTTTTTATTTATTTAAACATTCAGTTTAACTTTTATTCTTATTTTGCCTCTGATATGCATGACATTAACAGGAACTCGTAGGTTTGAGCACATTTCACCTGTTTTGTCCTCCCTTCACTGGCTCCCTCGGCATCTCAGAATTGATTTTCAAATTCACCTGTTGACCTTTAAGTGCATTAATGGCCTTGCACCCTCATACCTCTCTGTCCTACTTCAACCACATGTTCCTTCTCAGGCGTTGAGATCATCACACCAGCTGCTTCGATCTTGTAACAACAATCTGTCCCTCAACATCAGACAGACCACTTCACTCCCTGTTTTTAAAACTCTGCTAAAAACACACCTGTATTCACTGATGTGTAACACAGTGTGATTTGAACAAAGTTCAGTCAGGTCGTCTGGACGTTTTTTGTTGTTGTTGTTGAGACGTTTCATCTTTCATCCAAAGGACTTCATCAGTCCGAGGAGCCCCAACAAACTCAGTCCCCCAAGCAGCTGTGACCTGACTGAATTTTGTTGGATTTTTTAAACCTCGATTATTGAGCATGCACTTTGATGTTTTGAACAGAGGAGTCGACGGGGGAGAGGGCGGGCCCCAGAAACCATCTTATCACCAGCAAACTGGTTGGTCCACAATGGGAGTGTGCTGCTTGTGGGACTGAGTTTGTTGTGGCTCCTCAGACTGACGAAGTCCTTTGGATGAAAGATGAAATGTCTCAACAACAACAACAGAAGAAACCGTCCAGATGATCCGACTGACCTTTGTTGGATTTTTATCTGGATTATTGAACATGAACTTTGATACAGTGTGATTTTATTTACTATTTAATTGTTTCCTCATTGTTTTTGTGTTTTTATGTTTTTATTTTTGATTCTTTTAATTACATCTTGTTGTTATTAGTTTTATTTACTGCCTTGATCTTATTGTTAAGCACTTTTGTAACAGCTGCTGTTTTAAATGCGCTTTATAAATAAGTTTAACTCGACATGTTTTGAAATTATTAGAGAAGGCTTAAAACAGGACTATTCAACAAAACTGCTCAGGGGGCCACAGTTTCTGAAAGCCAACAGCGCAGGGGGCGGACATCCAGCGATTAACATAATTATGTAAATGAACAAAACTTTACACCCCCTTTTAAATTTGTTTATTTTATTGCATTCCCAAACCCAGAACCTTCCCCTCCTAAAAAACTGTTTTTTTTTTTTTTTAAATGAAGCGGGCCAGATTGAAGTCACCCGCAGGCCGGAAATGGCCCGCGGGCCACCAGTTGAATAGCCCTGGCTTAAAACATCCAAAAGTTTAGGCTCTTTTGCACTTTACTGACTTTTCTATTGCATTAAAAACAATTGTTTAGTTATGTGACTTAAAATTTTTGAAATCATTAAAAATGTAACATCTTAAAAGGACACGCACACATGCATCTGATGTTACGAGTTAATTCTGGAGCCTTCAAGGCAGGGTTTGATTTTTAATCTGATATTCTGCACCTTGAACATTCACAGGGAATTCTCTCATCATTGCTATACATTAAGATTGTGCTGCAAACAGAAACATTAATCTCTATTTTCAAGTTTCTCTCCAGTTCCAGATAAAAAAAATCTTTAACTCAAATTAATATTAAAAAGTTACAAAAAGAAAAATAAGCACCCAAATCTGTCTGCAAGTTTCTCCAGCAGCTCCCAGCCACAGAAAGCTGATCGTTGCCTGAATGAGCTCACAGACATGACACTAATCTGGCTGACGACACAGGAATCATCAGTTTGTGCGAGTCGACGTGTACGAGAGTAAATAAGAAAGTTAAAAGTGCAATTTCATGTGCGAATATGTTGGTGCGAGAATTAAGCTGGTCACCCAGTTGGCAGCTGCAGGGAAGAGCTGGGGGAATGAAGCGTGCCGCCAGCTCCAGATATACTACTGACTGGTACGGCTGCAGGGATAACTCTGGCTTAGACTGCTGGGAGACTGTCAGACACACTCGCACACGGCAGATGGAATATTTATCCGTCCTCATCAAACTCATAAAGTTTCGAGGGTGAGGCAGACTAGGAGATGTTTTAGTGTTGTTTCAGTGCACACACAGAGCAGTTTGTGAAATTTTGAGTACCCGTATTTCCCGGTGTATAGGTCGCACCTTTTTATGGGTTTTTCAAGGCCTGCGACCTATACACCGGTGCGGCTTGTTATCACTTTCGGCAAAACAAATTTTTAAATCCAGCTCATTTCACAATTACGTTCATTTATTAAGGAAAAGTTCAGCTCAGACACATATTTGCTATAATTTTTATCAAACAAATAATTGTTTTTAAGTGTTAATCTTCTTAAAAGCCTTGCTGTGCGCTCCTGTGGCAGACATTTGCAGCAGAGCTAAACACGGTCCACATTTTGACGTAGGTGCGACCTATATTCAGGTGCGACCTATACAGTATATGGATTTTTCCACTTCTTTGGCAATAATTGGACAATGCGACCTATACAGTATTCAGGTGCGACCTATATTCTAGAAAATACGGTAGTTGGTTTTCATGATGGTGAGCTTTGTGTAAATGAAAAAAAAGAGATCAAAATGTATACAAATAAGCCAGCTCTGTTGGTCGTGTGTATGGGAGGGTGTGTGTTTGTTTGACCCAGGACTGAAGAAGGTGGTGGCAGCTCGGCTGCAGGCAGGGAGCAGATTAATCCACACAGAGACAGAATGTTGCCCTACAGCCTCGAGGCACGGAGGCACTGGAGTGTGTTTGTGTGTACAGTTTGTGCGGTTCTGTGTGTAGAAATGAGCAAAAAGTGCTGACAAATAAATAGGCCGAGAGGCAGAGACTGTGCAGATCACCGGCGGGAGAGGTGCAGGGAGGAGGTTGAAAGCAGCAATGATGGAGATGGGTCTTGACCCATCCTGGTCCCAGTTTGGGCAGCCATGTGGCAGCTAGCTGCACTTCCTGCTGCTCGCAGGACGGGGGCTTTGGCAGCCGGGGCAGGACAACGTGGGATGGGACAAGCACACATAGCCTGTGGCTGTACCAGCCCAGCTAACCAGCAGGGAACACACACACACACATGCACACACACACACCTCCTATACTGTGGCCATACAATCCCATATTGCTGATGTCAGACACAGACCTCACATCTCCACAGTGTCATAATTTGGAAACGGGTTTATCCTGACAATCTGCTAACATTTTGAAATGTTCCACTAACAGCTGACTGCGCTGCCATGTTTGTAAAACATTTACAGTGAAAAGGTCGCTGCCCGACACGTACGGCACGCAAAACGAAATAAAAACACACAAATGAATGGAAGAAGACCAACATACACCCCCCTTTAACACTCTCTGATACGCCACGAAGATACGTGTCAAATACGAAAAATATGGAACAAGAAACGGAGAAAACACTCCCCATGTGTTTTCTACGATCCCGTTCCGTCCCTTCGCTTATTGTTCATTAATCTCACACTATTTTTTTTTTGACCGTCCCTGAAAAAGCAACAACACCTCAGTTTAACACGTTACACGATTACGTTGCTTGTTGTGATGCATCAGAGTGTGAGTTCACTTTCTTCACTTCTAATCTACCGTCTCTACTGACGGCACACACACAGGAACTGTCTGAATTTCTCTCCTGTAACCCTGAAATATTTCCTCTCCTTTCTCATCTTTCTGTCTTCAGCCCCCCTCCCCCCCTTTCTCCTTTTTTAATCCCAGCTACTTTGCATCTCTGTAACTTGGCTCTGAGCAAACTGTGTTATTTTTACACGCGGGCGAGCGGAGCGTGCGGGCGAGTGGCGGCGGTGTAGATTTCCAGTTTTTTTTTTTTTTTTTCCGAGCACCTTCCTCCAACCTCGCCCATCTGCCGCCATCTGCCTCGCTTTAGCCCGCACTTTCTACAGCAACAACACACACAGCGCACACAAATAAACGCAACGCAGACGCACATCCTGTGAAATATAACCAACAGTCTCCAATCAGCTTTTGGCATGCAAAGGAAGACTTAAATTTTTTTTTTTTTAAAGGCACAAAATGTTGCGCCAAATTGTCTTCCATACTTTTATGAGTGGGATATATATACTCTGCTTTTCTCCTTCTGTCTTCCAATCCACATCTCCGTCGCTCGGCTTCCAACACCTATAGTCCTGCGTCGACGCCGCCAGTCGATCCTCTGGCCTCCTGGTGAGGCAGCGCTGACGACTGGACGGCAAATAAATAAAAAAAAGATTCTGGGAATGGTTGTGTGTGTGTGTGAACACTGTGCTGTGCCCTTTTTCAATTCACTCCACACTCTCATTCACACTCGTAAGCTGCATATTTACTCTTCACCCTGATATTATGGAAATTATTTGCCTGCGAAATCCGAAAATAAAATTGTGCACGCACAAATCCTATTCAAGCGTCCTAATTAAACACATGGACGTGGTGAGGGTCCGTGAGAGAGACAACTGGCTATTGATGAATGCGTCCTGAGCTTGTGTGTTGTGTGTTTGCACCCAGCCTACAGCCGTTCATCAAAGATCAGTAATGATCCTGGAGGTTCAACTGATCAGCCAGGGCTGCTGTTAGATAAACAGGCGCTGTGCAGCGGGCGTCACGGTTCCCACAGTTTACAGGGGCCGTCTTGGTGGAGCCCCGAGCGGCGCAGAAACTGCCTAATGGATAAACCGCCTGTGGATGCCACAGATGCTTTTGTGTTGTACAAGTCCTCAGTCAATCTGCTCAGTTTATAGATCACAACAGTCACTCACTGACATTTATCTCATTTCATCAGCTAAATAAAGCATTTTAGAAAAGTGGATGATGTGTCCTTGAGGCCCCCCGTAAATTTACCGCCACTTGGTCACACTGGATACTTAGTGGGTTCATATTAAAGCAAAAATTAGGGTTCATTAAAGATGGGGGTGACATCATGTTTGAACTTTTCACAAATTGTTACAACATATATATCTTTTATCATTCAATTATGTTCGTTGTTGCAAACAAAATGATAATTTAATGAAAATTAGTTTAAAAAGCGAGTTTAAAATTTGCGCCATGTTTATTCACGGGAAATCCGATTACACGTGAATGCAACATCTGTGACGTCATCGCAGGACTTTCACTCTGCGGCTGCGCATAGAACGCAGATTCATTTTCTGCACGTTCGCCTATTTATTATTTTTTTGTATAACTTGAAAAATGCCGTTACGTTGTGTCGCATTTGGGTGTTCTAATATCATCAGTGAACAAGTGAGCCTTTTCACTTTCCCAAAAGATGAAATACTTCTTCAAGACTGGACAAAACAAACAAAGCTGTCCCCTCGGAGCCCCCCTCGCTCCACCTGAACGGTAAGGCAGAACCTGCTGTTTCTTGTTCAACCCCCTGAACTAACTTCTGCTTCCCAAACTGAAGACAAATCGCTCAAATCTAAACTTAGATTGCTAAATTCGTCGGTTTATATAATGTGCGCTATTGTTATGTAAAAGGGGCGTTCTAGGAGACATTCCTGCCCTGACGTCACAGATGTTGCATTCGCGTGTAATCGGATTTCCCGTGAATAAACACGGCGCAAATTTTAAACTCACTTTTTAAAACGAATTTTCATTAAATTATCATTTTGTTTGCAACAACGAACATAGTTGAATGATAAAAGATATATATGTTGTAACAATTACTGAAAAGTTCAAACATGATGTCACACACACTTTCATCCTAATTGTGCAAAACCTTTTATTTGTCGATGGATAAAAAGGGAATAATGAACAAAGTTAAAAAAGAGAGAGAGGAAATAAAATATGGGAATAAAGATTACGCAGAATATGAAGGACTGGAACTTTGAGAAGGTCAAATACATTAGAGAATACAAACTGATCCTTGTTTTATTAAAAATGAGGACGTTTTACCTCCGGTGCGAGGTACTCTGGCGTCCCACAGAAGGTCTTCATAGTAGCAGCGTCAGTGATGCCCTCTTTGCAGAGTCCAAAATCAGTGATCTTCATGTGGCCATCTTTGTCCAGCATCAGGTTCTCCAACTGGAAGGAAAACAAACAAACATGACTCGGTGACTGAAAATCATCACGATGCGAACAGTGAACGCTTTGTTAACCCATCAAGATCATTTTGTGGACAGTGGAGCCAAGGTTTCCTCTCAGAGCAGAGGTGGACAGATTAACACAGAGATGTTGTTGTTGTTGCAGCAGACACACACACACACACAACTCTGAGCAATCGAGGGAAATAAACTTCAGGCGTGTTTCGTATCTGCTCAACCTTTTAATTTTAATGGTTGAAGTGTTTTTCTCACTGTGGCTGCTTGTTCTTCTGTTTTCTTGGCTGCTGTTTGTAGGGCTGAGGCCAAGGCTGCCAGGCAGGCACTCAGACAGAGCCACCTACCTCTGTGGCATCAGCACCACCTCCCCCCACCTCCCCCCACCTGCTCCCACCTCCTGCAACTCTTTACTGCTTTGTGTCTGTTTGGGTTCGCTCCTGCACCACTTTTTAATTACACCTATTTCTGAGCTACTTGTCTCCAACCAGATGACAAAATAAATAAATAGACAAAGCCAAAAACGCAAAAAAGATGTGTCTGATC
>JBBPBX010045340.1:15852-27070 GCA_038048925.1 Garcialebias charrua
TACTGATTTATTGGAGGAAATTAGCACAACACAAACTGGCTGCCCGCACCATATTGAGAAGATAGATGGTGGAGGGGAGTGTGATTGCAGTGAGTGTGTGTGTGTGTGTGTGTAGACGGGCTGCATCAGTAAGAGTCGAGGGGGGGTGGGACGGGTGGAGGCGCCCAGCAGCTGGCGCCTCATCTAGCAGCCCCTTCCTCACCCCACACATACTTCTTCCCTGTTGCCCTCTGGGCTGCGTTGGCACGGTGCAGGCGAGGATCTTGGCGATGGGTTTAATCAATACACCGGTCCAGTTAAAGACGGACCGAGCGCTGCTGCAGCCAACACCACCGCCCTCACCCAACTGCCTCCGATGCAGCACTCATTAGTGGCCTAACCGGCCTTGCCCTTGAGCCTCCATCTTCATCTGTTACCTTCTTACATCCAACCTTCTCTGGTTTTTTGTTTTTTTTAGCAAGATGCTAATTCAGCCCGTCTCGCTTTTTAATGCCCCGCCTCACGATCCCTTCTCTTCCTTCTCATTTCCTGCCTCGCTGTCAGTCGTCAGGTCTGCTGCGCGGCGACACATGTGGCGCCAAAATGACACCAGCCTGCTGCGCTCAACCAGTTGAGTTGTACAAATTACCCACGAGGCCAAGGGGCACACATCTTCCCATTAATTGTTCTGGGAGGTTTGCATATGGACACTGGAGTGAGGCTCGGGGACCACCTAGCTCTCAGGCTGTCCATGTCTGTGTGTGTGTGTGTGTGTAGAGGTAACACGACAGGTGGGCCTTCATCAGTGTACTGGCAGCTGTGACTGTGGCAGGTTTGTAATGGCTTGTGTACGTGTGTGTTTTTGTGGCATGTGTGGTCACAATTTGTCCGCCGAGGTAAAAATGTCCCGTGTGTGTGTGTGTGTGTCCGTTTTACGTGTGTTTGCTGGTGCCGTCTCTGTGTGTGTTTGCCCAGGCCTGGCACTGGCTGAACTGCATAACTATCTGGGAGGGGAGCAGGTGACAGCTCCACTAAGGGAATGAAACAAGATTGCAAAAACGGCCCGATTAAAAATTTGAGGAATGGAAAAGTGAGGGAATCCAAATTCATTTCATCTCTGACTGTCATTCTGGCTGTATTTGCCCCCATAGGTGTTTTCATAAATAGACACAAGCAGGAGAGAAATGGAAGAGAAAAGAAGTGAAGAGAGAGGCCAATTGGTTGGCAAATTAACGGTTAGAAAGGAATCCAACAGTCGAACTTTAGCTACTTCTTCAAGTGTTGCTGCATTAATTTACTATACAGTTAATAAAGATTCATGCTCAACTATAACATACTGTCGTGTAAAAACAACCACAGCACTCTTTGCAGATGTTAAAAGAACTAAGATCTTTGTCGTTTTGTATGAGCAATAATTTTGCACATATTAGTGCTTGCAGCAACTCAGACCAACAGTCTGAGCATCTTTTGCAGTTTCAAAGTTTCACGCGTCTAATTCACAAAACCCTCGCAAAGGGAGCTTTGCGCCTCAAACTTGGCTGTCAACCACACATCCTTTCTCTGTGCTGCATGGCGCAGTTTGCTCATGTTTAAATGAGAAATGCATGTAGAGGAAAACCCTCCCATAATTATGTAAATTACAGTCAGGGCAAAAAGAGAAAAAAATTAAATAAATAAAGGAAAAACCCTGTCTGTCTCAAAGTTCAGCCCTGTTTGTAACATGAATTTAGAGTCAAACATTCACCGTCTTCTGGGAGCTTGTGATATTCACGTCTCTGAAGATGCAAGCGAGGAAGTTTTGTTATATTATATTATCACAAAAAGAGGGCAGACATGTCGAAAAGAGTATACATTTTTCATCCGGTGATGAGTGTCAGACGTAGTTGCATCTACAAACATATTGTAAAACGGGTAAATTTTTGTTGATGTTTTAGATTCAGAATGCAAAATGTTCTCATTAAAGGACCTTTTAACAGATTTAATTTGACATCTAGAGATCAAGAAGTAACAAATACAGTTACAAGTTAACAAAAGTTCATGCTCAATCATCCAGGTACCAAATCCAATAATTCTCAGTCAGGTCATCTGGACAGCTTTTTTTTTTTAGAGAAATTTCACCAGGTATCCGGAGGGCTTCATCAGTCAGAGGAGTTCCAGCAAACTGTTTCCCCACCAAGCAGTAAACACCTCAAGTGGACCAACCAGTTTGCTGGAGCTAAGATGGTTTCTAGGGGCCGTCATGTCCCTCGTTGACTCCTCCCAGGCAGGCAGCCAAAGTGGTTCAAGGCAACAAAGTTCATGCTCAATCATCCAGGTATAATCCAATGATTCTCAGTCTTAGCTCCATCAAACTGGTTGGTCCACTTAAGGAGTTTACTGCTTGGTGGGGAAACAGTTTACTGGAACTCTTCTGACTGATGAAGCCCTCCGGATACATGGTGAAATTTCTCTAAAAAAATAAGCTGTCCAGATGATCCGACTGAGAATTATTGGACAGTTAAAAGTTATTTATCTCCCCCATTCTGATGCCATAAGGGGGTGTGGGGTGTCCATCCCAGCATGGAAAGAGTATGCAGAGAGCACCCCATGGCCCAGAAGAAATTCAAATGTATAAAATGAAACGAAAAGGATTCAGAGGATCAATGAAGCCCAGAACGTGATTCTTTCCTGATGCAGTCAGATGCTGTTCAGGCAGTTTTAAGGAGGTTTATTAGTTTGTTTAAACCTGGAGCTTATACTGTGAGAAAGCATCTTTCTCTTTCTCTCTGTCTTTTTGTAGCTAATGTGCTTGTGGTGCATGGACATATTTAGTTTGTGCTGTGGCACAACTGCACTCTGTCGTGTTCTGATGCAAAAAGAGCATAAATTGCTGACACCTGCTGAACGTGATGCCAACAAATAACTGGTTCTGTTTGCTTTGCTGAAGAGGTGAAGGTGGGGCAGAAAGGATGCAATGCTCCGTTTTATGTGAATCTGCATTTGGAAGACGCTCCCTTTAAACCAAAACTCCCCCTCTCACCTGCAACCAAACATAAAAACTTTGAGATGTTTAACTCGTTTAAGCTAGAATCTTCTCCATGTTCAGTAACGTTTCCCCCAATCACTCAGGGTGCTGCTGCCTTTGCTTTTAATTGTACTTTAAACTGAATCAAAATAAAGTTGATATGTGAGAATGCATACAATTTTCTGTAAGTACTATATAGGCGCAAGTTTTATTTGGATTTTAGAACGTTTCTTGAAATCGTGTCAGCTTTCTTTAACTGGAAAGTGATCACTCAAAACACTTGTGGACACCCAAATGTTTGAAAACTGAACAATTGTTTAATCTAATGAAAACAAACACAAGAAAAATCTAGAAAAATGTTGATAAAAACGTTAAAATGTTTGTGCCGTCAGTTTGGACGCAGCTTCAGCTTGACAGGAGAATAAGAGCAGGTCTAATTGCTGTCAGTTGCTGCGGTGGAGATGTGGTTCAACTGGCTGTTTAGAGCAATAACACACACATGGGTAACCACAAACAGCAAAAGCATCATCAAAGGGTGTGTGGGTGTCTTACCTCTCCCCCATTCACGTACTCCATGACGAAACAGAGCCGGTCTTTAGTCTGGAATGAGTACTTCAGGGACTGAAACAAAAACAAAGAATGTGTACAATTTAAACAACTTCTTTACTGGGTAAAGAGCTCCATCCAGTTCTAGATCCAGTGTACACACCTGCTTTTATTGTGACTGTCACTGTTTATGAAAATTAAATCTGAAGAGCGCACAATGGACCAAATGACCCCATCAAATATTCAACAATAAACTTTCAGCTGTGTTCCTGTGAGATTTAAAAGACAATCTGTAAATATCAGCTGTGGATGTTATCACCCGCCAATATGTGGTAAATATATAATTGCCTGTGACTGTGTGTTTGTTTACATGCCTGTTAGCAAAATATCTCAATAAGTAAAGAATGGATTTTAGTGAAACTCTCAGAATGTAATTACAGGTGCTGGTCATAAAATTAGAATACGTATCATGAAAAAGTTGATTTACTTCAGTAATTCCATCAAAAAGTGAAACTTGTATATTACTGTACTGTATATTTATTCATTACACACAGACTGATATATTTCAAATGTTTATTTCTTTTAATCTTGATGATTATAACTGACAACTCATGAAAACCCCAAATTCAGTCTCTCAGATGACATGGCATCCAAACCATCACTGACTGTGGAAACTTGACACTGGATCTCAAGCAACGTGGATTCTGTGCCTCTCCTCTCTTCCTCGGGACTCTGGGACTTTTTCATGATATTCTAATTTTATGACCAACACCTGTACTGGGAAAAAACACGCAGAACTGATTAACTTTTGGCAACAACTTGGTTCAAGATGACTGCCACAACTACGGTAATAAACTTTAGCAAACACACAAATAGCTTGGTCGGATATAAAATAATAATATAAATAAAATCAATAATAAGTTAATAATAAATATAAAACTACTGTCAGATTCACGGGTAATGAGTAGGCCTGTCACAATAAACAGTAAATCAATTAATCGCATGATAAATGAAAATAATCAACCTCATT
This sequence comes from Garcialebias charrua, assembly GCA_038048925.1. Taxonomy (NCBI): domain Eukaryota; kingdom Metazoa; phylum Chordata; class Actinopteri; order Cyprinodontiformes; family Rivulidae; genus Garcialebias; species Garcialebias charrua. The sequence goes on from JBBPBX010045340.1 coordinate 20,412, forward strand.
TTAATTCATCGGCTTTTTCGTTTCTTTGTGTCTCTCTCTTTCTGCTGAAGACAATGGACGACAAAAGGCTCAACGCCAGTGCTCTTCACCGACCCCTTCTTTTTTCTTTAAAGACTGCTTTAACTGTCCAAAATCACGTTTTTGGATCGCTAAAAGCAGCTAAGCTGAGAAGCTAAGCTACGAGCTAAGCTAACAGGCCGAGCTCGGGAAAAAAACTCTGTCTTGTTGAAACTCCAAAATTCACGGTTGAAACTCGTGCCTTCATGTAAAAAGTTGTTTTTCTCTGCAAAAAGAAGCTGAGAACTTGTTTACTGATTTTTTAAATTAAAAGCTTTATGTGACAAATGCAATGCTAAAGAACTCAAACCACACCGAGCATGCGCCATTTTGAGAATTGGAGACAGCCCATGTCACATCAAGGGGCCTCCCTCCTATTTTTCTTGAAGAGAGACACTGCTCGCTCCCTCACTATCCATCCTTTGGTTCAAACAGTCTTATACTGCCATCCAGTGGTCAAAAAAAGGTACTACACTCAAAACAAATTAACCAACATTTCTTCTTAAATTTGACAATTACTAATTATTGTCAAATTTCAAACGATATTATTGTTCATCTCAATAATTCTGAGACAATTAATCGCCCAGCAGAATTTGTTATCATGACAGGCCTGGTGATGAGCTAAAATTTGGCATAGTAGTAGCTAAGAGTAATTCACAAAACAAACTTATAATGCTAACAAATTGGGAAGATCTTTATTTGAAACCTTTTCATGCTCTGTGGCAGGTCATGTTCTTTTTTTTTTTTTTAAATAATGCTGGAGACTTAGTTATTATTTTTATAATTTTGCCCGTTTATCCTGTGGCTGTTCTCTTTATGCTCCCCATATAGAGAACACTGAAGTGAGCAAATGCTGTTTGCACATGTAGGGATACAGCACTCTCATGTCCGTATGGGATATGGGCCTCTCCACATCTCTTTGGAACTCTCAGTGTTACACCTTCTTGAAGCCTTCAAGGAGACGAGTAAACACTATTTTGGTTAACAATTATTATGAATTAATGGACACTAATTAATCAGATTGAACTTTCTCTTTAATGTGTGTTAATTCAGAATTGATCAAACAGTATTTTTGTCATTTCAATGATGATTTTACTAAACTGGTATATTTTAAATATGACAAAGTTAAGAGAACATCTCAGAATGATCATGCTTTGAACTGTCTGCTCTAGGCAGAATAAGTGTCGAAAGTTGAAGGAACAATTCTCCGTCTATTTGTTTGAACTGTTTTTGGAACGAAAGAGAAGTTCTAGACATAACTTAATCTTCGGTCTCCCGTCCGTTCTAAAAACAATTCATCTGTGCTTAAACAGAGAGTGCTCTGTTTTCACACCTGCAGGTTTTTGTTTTGTCTCCGTGCTGGGACTCAGTTCTCAGCACTCACTGAGTTTTAGAGTTCTCGGGGAGAAGGGAAGACGCACGGACGTTTTTCTCCAAGCTGGAGACGGCCCGGTCATGTGTCAACGACCCACGTCTCAGCTGAGAGTCGCGGCAAAGCCTTGCTGTGCCTCAACACTCATTTTCTGAAAGAATTTGTTTTCTGAAGTTTTACTTTGAAAGTCCAACCAGTGCGATTGGGGCCTGTTCCTGCCGGTGAATGCGTGCTCCCGCTCGTCTGATCCAGTCATACACGCACGAAGTCCTCTGGACGCTCACTGGACCACACAGTCCGTTAGTGTCCACAAACTTCTCAGTCCTCACCTCGCAAGACGTCTCGTCACCAGGTAAAGAGGCGTTGTCTGTATGCTGCACGTGTCGGAGGCTCAGCCTGATCCGTATGGGAAAGGTGCCACTCTGGTTGTTTCAAATAATTAATTTCAGTTAACTTAGCTTTCATCTTCTTCCTCCTATTTCTTCTTTTCATAAGCTATTAATCTGTGAAGTAATGTGCCAACAGTTAAGTTTTAATTGTCTGTTTGTTTTAATTTGAATTCTTGTCAACGTAGTTATTAAATCAGAGCTAATATCGATACAAATGTTTAATGTAATTCTTGTGATAGTTTCAATAAAAGGTCTATTTTTTGGTAGACCAATATAAATTGAAGTCTAAGCGTGAAATTACATTACTGGCTAATCACATCGTTAGATTTATTGATTTATTCTGAAAAAGTTGAGACCCCGCACTTTGGTGGCAGTTTGTGCAGTTAAACTCTGCTCATAAACTGCACATCTACAATAATGGTGGACCAGTAAGTGTTTAAATACCTTACCCCACCTTATTCTTTACACACACACGTGTAAGTCCATTGCTGTTGGAGCTGAAACAGCAGGCACAATAAAAACATTATTCTTAGCTTCAGACTGTTTCGTCTGAATTTGATCGTTCAAAGTCAGCGCTGCACGTGTGTGTGCTTTGGATGTGCGCTCGTGAGGGAGAGGGCTGCTGAACAAAAGAACAGTTGGTGAAAGTCTCTTTGTGGCTGCAGGTGTGACAGGAGTGAACTCAGTTATGAACCGTAATTGCTCCCTCGACAGAGTGAAGTGTAAGCGTGCATATATGCGTGCGTGCGTGTGTGTGTGTATGTGTGTGTGCAAAATAAAAGTCAGAAATAAAAAGCAGCTATGTGTACCGTACACAGAATTTAAGTAATGTGATCAGTAAAGTTCAATAGTTTATAACCCTAACATAAGACGCTCAGGTATGTAGAGGATCAATTTACTGTGTGGGCATGTGTGTGTATGAGGTACTTACAGTGAGAAAGGGATGTCTGGTGTTTTTCAGTACTCTGCTCTCTGTGAGTGTGTGAGCCACTTCATCCTGTTAAATAAAACAAATTTTGATCAAATAAAATAGCAGCTTAAGAGTACAACAAAAACTAATAACTGTATACACATACAGATATTAAAAACTTTAAACGGAAAATGTTCTGAAAGATAAAAATACTTTTTTTGATGGGGATGAAGCTCCATGCCAGACAAACCTTGGCGATGATGACTTCTTTTTTAAGGATTTTCATGGCGTAATATTTCCCGTTGGCTTTTTCCCGGACAAGAATCACTTTACCAAATGTTCCCTTTCCCAGCAGCTTCAGGTAGTCGAAGTCATTCATTGTCTGTAAGAAGTGAAGATGAAACCATCTTATTCATTCTGCAAACCAAATAGCTGCTAAAGTTTGACTTCTGTAGGCTTGTTGATATTTCGGCAGCAAGGTCAAGTCATAAATCATAGCAGATATTTCAAAAAGTACAACTTCAAATCTGAAAAAGTTGGGACGTTACGAAAAATGTTATTCAAAATAGAGTGCAGAGATTCTAAATCTAATCAATCCATATTAAATTCACAATGGAACACAAACATATAGTTACTACCATCAAATTGAAAAACCATTAACTTTTACAGTATATGGTTTACACATATATACATATACGTACAGTAGTCCCTCATTTACTGTGGGGGATCCGTACCCTGATGCCCAGCAATAAGTGAAAAACCACAAAGTAGGAATAGTACAAGTAGTAAGTATTTATTTATTATTTATATATATGCAAACTAAATGCTTTAAAAGAGCACAGAATGTCATGATTTCCCTCTTTCTGCCTCCGCTGCTCTCAGCCACCTGCAAGCGTTCTTGGCCATGCCCACTTCTCCACTCTGCACGGAGAACAGCTGATCAGCTGAAGGAGGAAGCTTATCCTGCAGTGTGGGCTACCCAAAGGTGCAGGAGATGCTAAATAATTTAAAATAATTTATTCGAAATAAAAATTCCTTGCTGATCGTGCGGCTCATCCATCAATCAGCCAATTGTGTGTCAAGTTCAATCTTATTTTGAAAAACAGGGATGGAGCGAGTCCGTGATAAATGAAATGCGAAATAGCGAGGGACTACTATATGTATGTATGAATGTATGAATGTATATACAGTATATATATAATATATATATATATATATATATATATATATATATATATATATATATATATATACAGGTAGTCCCCGACTTACGAGCGAGTTCCGTTCCTGCGAGTTGCTCGTAACACGAAAATTCGTAAGTTGGAACACGAAGCACGTGTTCTCGTAAGTCCGGATTTTCGCTCGTAAGTTGGAACATTTATGCTAGCGCTACTACGAACACTCGTTTTTCATCAAAAACGTTCATATTAGTTCATAAACATGGTCGGAAACGTGTTTCCAAACGGTTAGCTAACACACTTTCATCTAAAAACACAAAAAAGTGCTGTATTTTTTACAAATTTACTTCTCTTTCGCCAGCTCGTAAGTCCGGGCGCTCGTAGGTCAGAGCGCTCGTAAGTCGGGGATTACCTGTATATATATATATATATATAATCAGTCAAATTCATCAGCAACTTTGTCCTGTTTCGCCTCTCTCTCAGTCTGAATCTTCCCCGCCCAGTCAGCTTTTTTCTGTCTTTCAGCTTCCTCCTGCCTCTGAAATAGCCAAACTTATCCATAAATCCAAGTCTTCTACATGCTCACTGGATCCTCTCCCTACAGCCCTTGTTAAATCTTGCATTGCATCACTTCCTCCATTCATTTCAGCTATTATTCATGTTGTGTGAGCAGACACTAGGAACCAATGTGTTGGTACTGGGGCACCAGGGGACACATTAGGTGATGCACCGTTGGTTGTAGAGTGACGCTCGTGAGTTGTACATGTGTTCGTGTTGAAGACTTAATAAAGCCTGACTGAGTATCTCCAAGTGCTGCCCGTCTGGATGGTGTCCACACTGAGGAGCAGACATAACATTACATGGTGTCAGAAGTGAAGAAGCCCGTCTCCGCAACGTCGACGTCGGTGAGAAAGCAGCAGTTTTAACACGGCGCGTCCCGTGAGTGAACGAGGAGCTAAGCTAACGCCGAGTGAACGAGTGTGCTAGGCTAACGCCTCGTGGACGACACTGCTAAGCTAACGCCGCGGACACGACGAACAGAGGATGGATTCCCTGTTCTCGATCAACCCACCTGAAAACTTGGATTTCAGTGATTATTCGTCATGGCCCAACTGGATTCGCCGCTTCGAAAGGTTTCGGATAGCAGCCGGATTGGACGGTAAAGACGAAAGCTATCAAGTGAACTCATTAGTTTACACGATGGGCGATAAAGCGGATGACATTTTAGGAACACTGGGATTGAGTCAGGATGAGCTTAAGAAATACAAGAGTGTAAAAGAAGCTTTTGACAGACACTTTATTGGCAAATACAACGTCATATATGAGCGGGCACGTTTTAACAAAAGAAACCAAGACGCTGGTGAATCAGCTGAATCCTTCATAGGCGCAGTCTATAAGTTAGCAGAAAACTGCCAGTATGGACCACTGCAAGATGAGATGATAAGAGACAGGTTGGTGGCGGGCATACAGCACCAGGGCCTGTCGGAGAAACTGCAGATGGACAGTGAACTAACGTTAGAAAAGGCGGTGCAACAAATAAGACGACATGAAGAGATTAAGAAACAACAACCGATCGTGAGAGAGACGACGGGAGCAACACAGCATGCTAATGTGGACTTATTAAATTTCAAGAAAAGAACTTTCAGCGACAACCGAGCACATAAACCACACGAAACAGACAGACAGAGTGAAATCCAAAAAGGATACAAGTACTGTGGACGCTGTGGTAAATCACCTGCACATAACAAAGTGAACTGTGCAGCACGAGACGCAGAGTGCAGGAAATGCCGAAAGAAGGGACATTTTGCAGCTGTGTGCAGATCAGCCAGAGTGGGAGCAGTCCAGATGGATGAGGACGTCGCACGGGAGGACGACAAACTGTTTTTGGGAGCAGTATCAGCAGGAGAACGCCCCAACAACTGGAAAAAAACGCTGGAAATCAACGGCAAAAACATCACATTCAAGCTGGACACGGGAGCAGATGTGACTGTGATACCAACAGCCACCTACTCGAAAGACACACATGGCCCACTTACCAAAGCAGACAAGCCCTTGTGTGGTCCAGGTGGTGAAGCCCTGCAAGTGAAAGGTCAGTTCAACGCTCTCATGAAATACGAAGACAAAACGGCAACACAGCCAGTGTATGTCATGCAGAGACTGTCTACTCCATTACTGGGCTTCCCAGCTGTTTCAGCTTTGGGGTTGCTGCGCCCCATAGACAGCGTTAAAGTGCTGGAGGCTGACATGAAAAACATAAAAGATGAAACGCCAGAGTATGTTGATAGCGAGGACGTCGTCATCATCGAAGCATCCGGGCCGGAGTCACAGCCTGAGGAGTCCTGCAGAGAGACCAGGAACCAGAAGGTTAAAGATGTGGAGGAGAGTCCGACAGAAACAGCACAGAAGAGCAACATGGAGCTGAAGTCTGAAGCTTCTCCAGCAGAGGGCGCCAAGGAACAATCCTCTCTGATTCCGACCAAAACGAAGAGACGTCGGAAGAGGAAGCTCAGCCTGAAACAGAGACCGGAGCTTCAGATGAAAAGAGTGATGACAATGTTGGAGACTAGAAGCTTCAACCCACCTGCAGGAAGAGAAAAACTGAAGCAAAAAGGTACCAAGAAGGAACCCAAACACGACCCGGTACCAGAAGACCAAACACCACAGATGGTAAAAACTGAGCCGGAAGGAAGTTCAGAAGAAAACCATCCTCCAAAGAAACGGAAGAAGAAGAAAAAAGAGAAGAAGAAAGAGAA
>JBBPBX010045342.1:0-27069 GCA_038048925.1 Garcialebias charrua
AATTAGCTCTGTCACAACACAGCCTACTGAGACGAAAACATCATCTGACACTTTTACAAGGCCAGCAACAACTGAGGCTAAAGGGACAACATCAAAATCAGAACCAACAAGTTCAACAACTTCAGTCACAGAAGAGCCTACTGAGATATCCACAACATCAGGCATAACATCTACAGGGCCAGCAACATCTAAGGCTTTTGAGACAACATCAGAATCAGACCCAACAAATCTAATTAGCTCTGTTTCAACAGAGCCGACAGAGACATTCACAACATCTGACACAACTTCTACAGTTGCACCAACAAATGAGGCTGGTGGGACAACATCAGATTCAGGACCCACAATTCCAACAAGCTCAGTCACAGCTGAGCCTATTGAGACAACCACATCTGTCGCAACTCCTACTAGACCACCAACTTCAGAGGTTGTTGGGACAACATCAGATTCATACCTCACAAGTCCGAATAGATTTGTCACAACACACCCTACTGAGACCATAACATCATCTGATACTTCTACAGGCCCATCAACAACTGAAGCTAATTGGACAACATCAGAATCAGAATCAACAAGTCCATCAAGTTCAGTCACCAAAGAGCTTACTGAGATAACCACATATGTTACAACTACTACTAGACCACCAACATCTGAGGCTGCTTGGACAACTTCAGAAGCAGAGCCAACAAGTCTGACAAGCTTAGTAACAACAGAGAGTACTGAGACAACCACATATGTCACAACTAAAACTAGACCACCAACTTCAGAGGCTGCTGGGACAACATCAGAGTCAGATCCAACAAGTCCAATTAGCTCTGTCACAACACAGCCTACTGAGACGAAAACATCATCTGACACTTTTACAAGGCCAGCAACAACTGAGGCTAAAGGGTCAACATCGGAATCAGAATCAACAAGTTCAACAACTTCAGTCACAGAAGAGCCTACTGAGATATCCACAACATCTGGCATAACATCTACAGGGCCAGCAACATCTAAGGCTTTTGAGACAGCATCAGAATCAGACCCAACAAATCTAATTAGCTCTGTTTCAACAGTGCCTACAGAGACATTTACAACATCTGACACAACTTCTACAGTTGCACTAACAAATGAGGCTGGTAGGACAACATCAGATTCAGACCCCACAATTCCAACAAGCTCAGTCACAGCTGAGCCTATTGAGACAACCACATCTGTCGCAACTCCTACTAGACCACCAACTTCAGAGGTTGTTGGGACAACATCAGATTCATACCTCACAAGTCCTAATAGATTTGTCACAACACAGCCTACTGAGACCATAACATCATCTGATACTTCTACAGGCCCATCAACAACGGAAGCTAATTGGACAACATCAGAATCAGAATCAACAAGTCCATCAAGTTCAGTCACCAAAGAGCTTACGGAGATAACCACATATGTTACAACTACTACTAGACCACCAACATCTGAGGCTGCTTGGACAACTTCAGAAGCAGAGCCAACAAGTCTGACAAGCTTAGTAACAGAGGGGAGTACTGAGACAACCACATATGTCACAACTAAAACTAGACCACCAACTTCAGAGGCTGGTGGGACACCATCAGAGTCAGATCCAACAAGTCCAATTAGCTCTGTCACAACACAGACTACTGAGGCTATAACATCATCTGACACTTCTACAGGCCCATCAACAACTAAAGCTAGTTGGACAACATCAGAAACCGAACTAACAAGTCCATCAAGTTCAGTCACAGCAGAGCCTACTGAGATAAACACATCTGTTACAACTACTACTAGACCACCAACTTCTGAGGCTGGTGGGACAACATCAGAATCAGATCCAACAAGTCCAATTAGCTCTGTCACAACACAGACTACTGAGGCCATAACATCATCTGACACTTCTACAGACCTATCAACAACTGAGGCTAAAGGGACAACATCAGAATCAGAACCAACAAGTCCAACAAGTTCAGTCACAGAAGAACCTACTGAGATAGCCACACCATCAGGCAGAACTTCTGTAGAGCCAGCAACAACTGAGGCTTTACAGACATCATCAGAATCAGACCCAACAAATCCAATTAGCCCTGTTTCAACAGAGCCGACAGAGACAATTACAACTTCTGACACACCTTCTACAGGTCCGTCAACAACTGAGTCTAAAGGGACAACATCAGAATCAAACCCCACAAGTCCAACAAGCTCAGACACAACAGAGCCTACTGAGAAAACCGCATCTTTCACAACTACTACTAGACCACAAACTTCTGTGGCTGTTGAGACTACATCAGAAGCAAAGCCAACAAATTCCACAAGCTTAGTCACAGCAGAGCCTACTGAGTTAACCACATATGTCACAACTACTACTAGACCACCAACTTCTGAGGCTGGTGAGACTACATCAGAATCAGAACAAACAAGTTCAGTTACAGAAGAGCCTACTGAGATAGCCACACCATCAGGCACAACTTCTACAGGCCCATCAACAACTGAGGCTAAAGGGACATCAGAATCAGACCCAACATATCCAAATAGCTCTGTTTCAACAGCGTTTACAGAGACAATCACCACATCTGACACAACTTCTACAGGTCCATCAATGACTGAGGCACGTGGGACAACATCAGATTCACTCCTCACAAGTCCATCAAGCTCAGTCACACCAGAGCGTACCGAGACAACCACATCTGTCACAACTACTACTGGACCACAAACCTCTGTGGCTGGTTTGACAACATCAGAAGCAGAGCCAACAAGTCTAACAACCTCAGTTACAGCAGAGCCTACTGAGAAAACCGCATCTGTCACAATTACAACAAGACCACAAACTTCTGAGGCTGGTGGGACAACATCAGAATCAGAACAAACAAGTACAGTTACAGAAGAGCCTACTGAGATAGCCACACCATCAGGCACAACTTCTACAGGCCCATCAACAACGGAGGCTAAAGGGACAACATCAGAATCAGACCCAACAAATCCAATTAGCTCTGTTTCAATAGCGCCTACAGAGACAATCACAACATCTGACGCAACTTCTACAGGTCCATCAACGACCGAGGCACGTGGGACAACATCAGACTCACAACTCACAAGTCCAAATAGATCAGTCACAACAGAGCCTACTGAGACCATAACATCATCTGACACTTCTACAGGCCCATCAACAACTGAGGCTAGTTGGAAAACATCAGAATCAGAACCAACGAGTCCAAAAAGTTCAGTCACAGAAGAGCCTACTGAGATAACCACATCTGTCACAACTACTACTAGACCACCAACTTCTGAGGCTAGTGGGACAACATCAGAATCAGATCCAACAAGTCCAATTAGCTCTGAAACAACACAGCCTACTGAGACGAAAACATCATCTGACACTTTTACAAGGCCAGCAACAACTGAGGCTAAAGGGACAACATCGGATTCAGAATCAACAAGTTCAACAACTTCAGTCACAGAAGAGCCTACTGAGATATCCACAACATCAGGCATAACATCTACAGGGCCAGCAACATCTAAGGCTTTTGAGACAACATCAGAATCAGACCCAACAAATCTAATTAGCTCTGTTTCAACAGAGCCTACAGAGACATTCACAACATCTGACACAACTTCTACAGTTGCACCAACAAATGAGGCTGGTGGGACAACATCAGATTCAGGCCCCACAATTCCAACAAGCTCAGTCACAGCTGAGCCTATTGAGACAACCACATCTGTCGCAACTCCTACTAGACCACCAACTTCAGAGGTTGTTGGGACAACATCAGATTCATACCTCACAAGTCCGAATAGATTTGTCACAACACACCCTACTGAGACCATAACATCATCTGATACTTCTACAGGCCCATCAACAACTGAAGCTAATTGGACAACATCAGAATCAGAATCAACAAGTCCATCAAGTTCAGTCACCAAAGAGCTTACTGAGATAACCACATATGTTACAACTACTACTAGACCACCAACATCTGAGGCTGCTTGGAAAACTTCAGAAGCAGAGCCAACAAGTCTGACAAGCTTAGTAACAACAGAGAGTACTGAGACAACCACATATGTCACAACTAAAACTAGACCACCAACTTCAGAGGCTGGTGGGACAACATCAGAGTCAGATCCAACAAGTCCAATTAGCTCTGTCACAACACAGCCTACTGAGACTAAAACATCATCTGACACTTTTACAAGGCCAGCAACAACTGAGGCTAAAGGGACAACATCAGAATCAGAATCAACAAGTTCAACAACTTCAGTCACAGAAGAGCCTACTGAGATATCCACAACATCTGGCATAACATCTACAGGGCCAGCAACATCTAAGGCTTTTGAGACAACATCAGAATCAGACCCAACAAATCTAATTAGCTCTGTTTCAACAGAGCCTACAGAGACAATCACAACATCTGACACAACTTCTACAGTTAAACCAACAAATGAGGCTGGTAGGACATCAGATTCAGACCCCACAATTCCAACAAGCTCAGTCACAGCTGAGCCTATTGAGACAACCACATCTGTCGCAACTCCTACTAGACCACCAACTTCAGAGGTTGTTGGGACAACATCAGATTCATACCTCACAAGTCCTAATAGATTTGTCACAACACAGCCTACTGAGACCATAACATCATCTGATACTTCTACAGGCCCATCAACAACTGAAGCTAATTGGACAACATCAGAATCAGAATCAACAAGTCCATCAAGTTCAGTCACCAAAGAGCTTACTGAGATAACCACATATGTTACAACTACTACTAGACCACCAACATCTGAGGCTGCTTGGACAACTTCAGAAGCAGAGCCAACAAGTCTGACAAGCTTAGTAACAGCAGAGAGTACTGAGACAACCACATATGTCACAACTAAAACTAGACCACCAACTTCAGAGGCTGGTGGGACAACATCAGAGTCAGATCCAACAAGTCCAATTAGCTCTGTCACAACACAGACTACTGAGGCCATAACATCATCTGACACTTCTACAGACCTATCAACAACTGAGGCTAAAGGGACAACATCAGAATCAGAACCAACAAGTCCAACAAGTTCAGTCACAGAAGAACCTACTGAGATAGCCACACCATCAGGCAGAACTTCTGTAGAGCCAGCAACAACTGAGGCTTTACAGACATCATCAGAATCAGACCCAACAAATCCAATTAGCCCTGTTTCAACAGAGCCGACAGAGACAATCACAACTTCTGACACACCTTCTACAGGTCCGTCAACAACTGAGTCTAAAGGGACAACATCAGAATCAAACCCCACAAGTCCAACAAGCTCAGTCACAACAGAGCCTACTGAGAAAACCGCATCTTTCACAACTACTACTAGACCACAAACTTCTGTGGCTGTTGAGACTACATCAGAAGCAAAGCCAACAAATTCAACAAGCTCAGTCACAGCAGAGCCTACTGAGATAACCACATATGTCACAACTACTACTAGACCACCAACTTCTGAGGCTGGTGAGACTACATCAGAATCAGAACAAACAAGTTCAGTTACAGAAGAGCCTACTGAGATAGCCACACCATCAGGCACAACTTCTACAGGCCCATCAACAACTGAGGCTAAAGGGACATCAGAATCAGACCCAACATATCCAAATAGCTCTGTTTCAACAGCGTTTACAGAGACAATCACCACATCTGACACAACTTCTACAGGTCCATCAATGACTGAGGCACGTGGGACAACATCAGATTCACTCCTCACAAGTCCATCAAGCTCAGTCACACCAGAGCGTACCGAGACAACCACATCTGTCACAACTACTACTGGACCACAAACCTCTGTGGCTGGTTTGACAACATCAGAAGCAGAGCCAACAAGTCTAACAACCTCAGTTACAGCAGAGCCTACTGAGAAAACCGCATCTGTCACAATTACAACAAGACCACAAACTTCTGAGGCTGGTGGGACAACATCAGAATCAGAACAAACAAGTACAATTACAGAAGAGCCTACTGAGATAGCCACACCATCAGGCACAACTTCTACAGGCCCATCAACAACGGAGGCTAAAGGGACAACATCAGAATCAGACCCAACAAATCCAATTAGCTCTGTTTCAACAGCGCCTACAGAGACAATCACAACATCTGACGCAACTTCTACAGGTCCATCAACGACCGAGGCACGTGGGACAACATCAGACTCACAACTCACAAGTCCAAATAGATCAGTCACAACAGAGCCTACTGAGACCATAACATCATCTGACACTTCTACAGGCCCATCAACAACTGAGGCTAGTTGGAAAACATCAGAATCAGAACCAACGAGTCCAAAAAGTTCAGTCACAGAAGAGCCTACTGAGATAACCACATCTGTCACAACTACTACTAGACCACCAACTTCTGAGGCTAGTGGGACAACATCAGAATCAGATCCAACAAGTCCAATTAGCTCTGTCACAACACAGCCTACTGAGACGAAAACATCATCTGACACTTTTACAAGGCCAGCAACAACTGAGGCTAAAGGGACAACATCAGATTCAGAATCAACAAGTTCAACAACTTCAGTCACAGAAGAGCCTACTGAGATATCCACGACATCAGGCATAACATCTACAGGGCCAGCATCATCTAAGGCTTTTGAGACAACATCAGAATCAGACCCAACAAATCTAATTAGCTCTGTTTCAACAGTGCCTACAGAGACATTCACAACATCTGACACAACTTCTACAGTTGCACTAACAAATGAGGCTGGTAGGACAACATCAGATTCAGACCCCACAATTCCAACAAGCTCAGTCACAGCTGAGCCTAATGAGACAACCACATCTGTCGCAACTCCTACTAGACCACCAACTTCAGAGGTTGTTGGGACAACATCAGATTCATACCTCACAAGTCCTAATAGATTTGTCACAACACAGCCTACTGAGACCATAACATCATCTGATACTTCTACAGGCCCATCAACAACTGAAGCTAATTGGACAACATCAGAATCAGAATCAACAAGTCCATCAAGTTCAGTCACCAAAGAGCTTACTGAGATAACCACATATGTTACAACTACTACTAGACCACCAACATCTGAGGCTGCTTGGACAACTTCAGAAGCAGAGCCAACAAGTCTGACAAGCTTAGTAACAGCAGAGAGTACTGAGACAACCACATATGTCACAACTAAAACTAGACCACCAACTTCAGAGGCTGGTGGGACAACATCAGAGTCAGATCCAACAAGTCCAATTAGCTCTGTCACAACACAGCCTACTGAGACCATAACATCATCTGACACATCTACAGGCCCATCAACAACTAAAGCTAGTTGGACAACATCAGAAACCGAACTAACAAGTCCATCAAGTTCAGTCACAGCAGAGCCTACTGAGATAAACACATCTGTTACAACTACTACTAGACCACCAACTTCTGAGGCTGGTGGGACAACATCAGAATCAGATCCAACAAGTCCAATTAGCTCTGTCACAACACAGCCTACTGAGACCATAACATCATCTGACACATCTACAGGCCCATCAACAACTAAAGCTAATTGGACAACATCAGAAACCGAACTAACAAGTCCATCAAGTTCAGTCACAGCAGAGCCTACTGAGATAAACACATCTGTCACAACTACTACTAGACCACCAACATCTGAGGCTGGTGGGACAACATCAGAATCAGATCCAACAAGTCCAATTAGCTCTGTCACAACACAGACTACTGAGGCCATAACATCATCTGACACTTCTACAGACCTATCAACAACTGAGGCTAAAGGGACAACATCAGAATCAGAACCAACAAGTCCATCAAGTTCAGTCACAGCAGAGCCTACTGAGATAAACACATCTGTCACAACTACTACTAGACCACCAACTTCTGAGGCTGGTGGGACAACATCAGAATCAGATCCAACAAGTCCAATTAGCTCTGTCACAACACAGACTACTGAGGTCATAACATCATCTGACACTTCTACAGACCTATCAACAACTGAGGCTAAAGGGACAACATCAGAATCAGAACCAACAAGTCCAACAAGTTCAGTCACAGAAGAACCTACTGAGATAGCCACACCATCAGGCAGAACTTCTGTAGAGCCAGCAACAACTGAGGCTTTACAGACATCATCAGAATCAGACCCAACAAATCCAATTAGCCCTGTTTCAACAGAGCCGACAGAGAAAATCACAACTTCTGACACACCTTCTACAGGTCGGTCAACAACTGAGTCTAAAGGGACAACATCAGAATCAAACCCCACAAGTCCAACAAGCTCAGTCACAACAGAGCCTACTGAGAAAACCGTATCTTTCACAACTACTACTAGACCACCAACTTCTGAGGCTGGTGGGACAACATCAGAATCAGATCCAACAAGTCCAATTAGCTCTGTCACAACACAGACTACTGAGGCCATAACATCATCTGACACTTCTACAGACCTATCAACAACTGAGGCTAAAGGGACAACATCAGAATCAGAACCAACAAGTCCAACAAGTTCAGTCACAGAAGAACCTACTGAGATAGCCACACCATCAGGCAGAACTTCTGTAGAGCCAGCAACAACTGAGGCTTTACAGACATCATCAGAATCAGACCCAACAAATCCAATTAGCCTTGTTTCAACAGAGCCGACAGAGACAATTACAACTTCTGACATACCTTCTACAGGTCCGTCAACAACTGAGTCTAAAGGGACAACATCAGAATCAAACCCCACAAGTCCAACAAGCTCAGTCACAACAGAGCCTACTGAGAAAACCGTATCTTTCACAACTACTACTAGACCACAAACTTCTGTGGCTGTTAAGACTACATCAGAAGCAAAGCCAACAAATTCCACAAGCTTAGTCACAGCAGAGCCTACTGAGATAACCACATATGTCACAACTACTACTAGACCACCAACTTCTGAGGCTGGTGAGACTACATCAGAATCAGAACAAACAAGTTCAGTTACAGAAGAGCCTACTGAGATAGCCACACCATCAGGCACAACTTCTACAGGCCCATCAACAACTGAGGCTAAAGGGACATCAGAATCAGACCCAACATATCCAAATAGCTCTGTTTCAACAGCGTTTACAGAGACAATCACCACATCTGACACAACTTCTACAGGTCCATCAATGACTGAGGCACGTGGGACAACATCAGATTCACTCCTCACAAGTCCATCAAGCTCAGTCACACCAGAGCGTACCGAGACAACCACATCTGTCACAACTACTACTGGACCACAAACCTCTGTGGCTGGTTTGACAACATCAGAAGCAGAGCCAACAAGTCTAACAACCTCAGTTACAGCAGAGCCTACTGAGAAAACCGCATCTGTCACAATTACAACAAGACCACAAACTTCTGAGGCTGGTGGGACAACATCAGAATCAGAACAAACAAGTACAGTTACAGAAGAGCCTACTGAGATAGCCACACCATCAGGCACAACTTCTACAGGCCCATCAACAACGGAGGCTAAAGGGACAACATCAGAATCAGACCCAACAAATCCAATTAGCTCTGTTTCAACAGCGCCTACAGAGACAATCACAACATCTGACGCAACTTCTACAGGTCCATCAACGACCGAGGCACGTGGGACAACATCAGACTCACAACTCACAAGTCCAAATAGATCAGTCACAACAGAGCCTACTGAGACCATAACATCATCTGACACTTCTACAGGCCCATCAACAACTGAGGCTAGTTGGAAAACATCAGAATCAGAACCAACGAGTCCAAAAAGTTCAGTCACAGAAGAGCCTACTGAGATAACCACATCTGTCACAACTACTACTAGACCACCAACTTCTGAGGCTAGTGGAACAACATCAGAATCAGATCCAACAAGTCCAATTAGCTCCGTCACAACACAGCCTACTGAGACGAAAACATCATCTGACACTTTTACAAGGCCAGCAACAACTGAGGCTAAAGGGACAACATCGGATTCAGAATCAACAAGTTCAACAACTTCAGTCACAGAAGAGCCTACTGAGATATCCACGACATCAGGCATAACATCTACAGGGCCAGCATCATCTAAGGCTTTTGAGACAACATCAGAATCAGACCCAACAAATCTAATTAGCTCTGTTTCAACAGTGCCTACAGAGACATTCACAACATCTGACACAACTTCTACAGTTGCACTAACAAATGAGGCTGGTAGGACAACATCAGATTCAGACCCCACAATTCCAACAAGCTCAGTCACAGCTGAGCCTAATGAGACAACCACATCTGTCGCAACTCCTACTAGACCACCAACTTCAGAGGTTATTGGGACAACATCAGATTCATACCTCACAAGTCCTAATAGATTTGTCACAACACAGCCTACTGAGACCATAACATCATCTGACACTTCTACAGGCCCATCAACAACTGAAGCTAATTGGACAACATCAGAATCAGAATCAACAAGTCCATCAAGTTCAGTCACCAAAGAGCTTACTGAGATAACCACATATGTTACAACTACTACTAGACCACCAACATCTGAGGCTGCTTGGACAACTTCAGAAGCAGAGCCAACAAGTCTGACAAGCTTAGTAACAGCAGAGAGTACTGAGACAACCACATATGTCACAACTAAAACTAGACCACCAACTTCAGAGGCTGGTGGGACAACATCAGAGTCAGATCCAACAAGTCCAATTAGCTCTGTCACAACACAGCCTACTGAGACCATAACATCATCTGACATATCTACAGGCCCATCAACAACTAAAGCTAGTTGGACAACATCAGAAACCGAACTAACAAGTCCAACAAGTTCAGTCACAGAAGAACCTACTGAGATAGCCACACCATCAGGCACAACTTCTACAGGCCCATCAACAACTGAGGCTAAAGGGACATCAGAATCAGACCCAACATATCCAAATAGCTCTGTTTCAACAGCGTTTACAGAGACAATCACCACATCTGACACAACTTCTACAGGTCCATCAATGACTGAGGCACGTGGGACAACATCAGATTCACTCCTCACAAGTCCATCAAGCTCAGTCACACCAGAGCGTACCGAGACAACCACATCTGTCACAACTACTACTGGACCACAAACCTCTGTGGCTGGTTTGACAACATCAGAAGCAGAGCCAACAAGTCTAACAACCTCAGTTACAGCAGAGCCTACTGAGAAAACCGCATCTGTCACAATTACAACAAGACCACAAACTTCTGAGGCTGGTGGGACAACATCAGAATCAGAACAAACAAGTACAGTTACAGAAGAGCCTACTGAGATAGCCACACCATCAGGCACAACTTCTACAGGCCCATCAACAACGGAGGCTAAAGGGACAACATCAGAATCAGACCCAACAAATCCAATTAGCTCTGTTTCAATAGCGCCTACAGAGACAATCACAACATCTGACGCAACTTCTACAGGTCCATCAACGACCGAGGCACGTGGGACAACATCAGACTCACAACTCACAAGTCCAAATAGATCAGTCACAACAGAGCCTACTGAGACCATAACATCATCTGACACTTCTACAGGCCCATCAACAACTGAGGCTAGTTGGAAAACATCAGAATCAGAACCAACGAGTCCAAAAAGTTCAGTCACAGAAGAGCCTACTGAGATAACCACATCTGTCACAACTACTACTAGACCACCAACTTCTGAGGCTAGTGGAACAACATCAGAATCAGATCCAACAAGTCCAATTAGCTCTGTCACAACACAGCCTACTGAGACGAAAACATCATCTGACACTTTTACAAGGCCAGCAACAACTGAGGCTAAAGGGACAACATCGGATTCAGAATCAACAAGTTCAACAACTTCAGTCACAGAAGAGCCTACTGAGATATCCACAACATCAGGCATAACATCTACAGGGCCAGCAACATCTAAGGCTTTTGAGACAACATCAGAATCAGACCCAACAAATCTAATTAGCTCTGTTTCAACAGAGCCTACAGAAACATTCACAACATCTGACACAACTTCTACAGTTGCACCAACAAATGAGGCTGGTGGGACAACATCAGATTCAGGCCCCACAATTCCAACAAGCTCAGTCACAGCTGAGCCTATTGAGACAACCACATCTGTCGCAACTCCTACTAGACCACCAACTTCAGAGGTTGTTGGGACAACATCAGATTCATACCTCACAAGTCCGAATAGATTTGTCACAACACACCCTATTGAGACCATAACATCATCTGATACTTCTACAGGCCCATCAACAACTGAAGCTAATTGGACAACATCAGAATCAGAATCAACAAGTCCATCAAGTTCAGTCACCAAAGAGCTTACTGAGATAACCACATATGTTACAACTACTACTAGACCACCAACATCTGAGGCTGCTTGGACAACTTCAGAAGCAGAGCCAACAAGTCTGACAAGCTTAGTAACAGCAGAGAGTACTGAGACAACCACATATGTCACAACTAAAACTAGACCACCAACTTCAGAGGCTGGTGGGACAACATCAGAGTCAGATCCAACAAGTCCAATTAGCTCTGTCACAACACAGCCTACTGAGACCATAACATCATCTGACACTTCTACAGGCCCATCAACAACTAAAGCTAGTTGGACAACATCAGAAACCGAACTAACAAGTCCATCAAGTTCAGTCACAGCAGAGCCTACTGAGATAAACACATCTGTCACAACTACTACTAGACCACCAACTTCTGAGGCTGGTGGGACAACATCAGAATCAGATCCAACAAGTCCAATTAGCTCTGTCACAACACAGACTACTGAGGTCATAACATCATCTGACACTTCTACAGACCTATCAACAACTGAGGCTAAAGGGACAACATCAGAATCAGAACCAACAAGTCCAACAAGTTCAGTCACAGAAGAACCTACTGAGATAGCCACACCATCAGGCAGAACTTCTGTAGAGCCAGCAACAACTGAGGCTTTACAGACATCATCAGAATCAGACCCAACAAATCCAATTAGCCCTGTTTCAACAGAGCCGACTGAGAAAATCACAACTTCTGACACACCTTCTACAGGTCGGTCAACAACTGAGTCTAAAGGGACAACATCAGAATCAAACCCCACAAGTCCAACAAGCTCAGTCACAACAGAGCCTACTGAGAAAACCGTATCTTTCACAACTACTACTAGACCACAAACTTCTGTGGCTGTTGAGACTACATCAGAAGCAAAGCCAACAAATTCAACAAGCTCAGTCACAAAAGAGCCTACTGAGATAACCACATATGTCACAACTACTACTAGACCACCAACTTCAGAGGCTGGTGAGACTACATCAGAATCAGAACCAACAAGTTCAGTCACAGAAGAGCCAACTGAGATAGCCACACCATCAGGCACAACTTCTACAGGCCCATCTATAACTGAGGCTAAAGGGACATCAGAATCAGACCCAACATATCCAATTAGCTCTGTTTCAACAGCGCTTACAGAGACAATCACAACATCTGACACAACTTCTACAGGTCCATCAATGACTGAGGCACGTGGGACAACATCAGATTCATTCCTCGCAAGTCCATCAAGCTCAGTCACACCAGAGCGTACCGAGACAACCACATCTGTCACAACTACTACTGGACCACAAACCTCTGTGGCTGGTTTGACAACATCAGAAGCAGAGCCAACAAGTCTAACAACCTCAGTTACAGCAGAGCCTACTGAGAAAACTTCATCTGTCACAATTACAACAAGACCACATACTTCTGAGGCTGGTGGGACAACATTTGAATCAGAACAAACAAGTTCAATTACAGAAGAGCCTACTGAGATAGCCACACCATCAGGAACAACTTCTACAGGCCCATCAACAACGGAGGCTAAAGGGACAACATCAGAATCAGACCCAACAAATCCAATTAGCTCTGTTTCAACAGCGCCTACAGAGACAATCACAACATCTGACGCAACTTCTACAGGTCCATCAACGACCGAGGCACGTGGGACAACATCAGACTCGCAACTCACAAGTCCAAATAGATCAGTCACAACAGAGCCTACTGAGACCATAACATCATCTGACACTTCTACAGGCCCATCAACAACTGAGGCTAGTTGGAAAACATCAGAATCAGAACCAACGAGTCCAAAAAGTTCAGTCACAGAAGAGCCTACTGAGATAACCACATCTGTCACAACTACTACTAGACCACCAACTTCTGAGGCTAGTGGGACAACATCAGAATCAGATCCAACAAGTCCAATTAGCTCTGTCACAACAC
This sequence comes from Garcialebias charrua, assembly GCA_038048925.1. Taxonomy (NCBI): domain Eukaryota; kingdom Metazoa; phylum Chordata; class Actinopteri; order Cyprinodontiformes; family Rivulidae; genus Garcialebias; species Garcialebias charrua. Next base: position 14,190 of record JBBPBX010045342.1, read on the forward strand.
AGCCTACTGAGACGAAAACATCATCTGACACTTTTACAAGGCCAGTAACAACTGAGGCTAAAGGGACAACATCGAAATCAGAATCAACAAGTTCAACAACTTCAGTCACAGAAGAGCCTACTGAGATATCCACAACATCTGGCATAACATCTACAGGGCCAGCAACATCTAAGGCTTTTGAGACAACATCAGAATCAGACCCAACAAATCTAATTAGCTCTGTTTCAACAGAGCCTACAGAGACATTCACAACATCTGACACAACTTCTACAGTTGCACCAACAAATGAGGCTGGTAGGACAACATCAGATTCAGACCCCACAATTCCAACAAGCTCAGTCACAGCTGAGCCTAATGAGACAACCACATCTGTCGCAACTCCTACTAGACCACCAACTTCAGAGGTTGTTGGGACAACATCAGATTCATACCTCACAAGTCCTAATAGATTTGTCACAACACAGCCTACTGAGACCATAACATTATCTGATACTTCTACAGGCCCATCAACAACTGAAGCTAATTGGACAACATCAGAATCAGAATCAACAAGTCCATCAAGTTCAGTCACCAAAGAGCTTACGGAGATAACCACATATGTTACAACTACTACTAGACCACCAACATCTGAGGCTGCTTGGACAACTTCAGAAGCAGAGCCAACAAGTCTGACAAGCTTAGTAACAGAGGGGAGTACTGAGACAACCACATATGTCACAACTAAAACTAGACCACCAACTTCAGAGGCTGGTGGGACAACATCAGAGTCAGATCCAACAAGTCCAATTAGCTCTGTCACAACACAGCCTACTGAGACCATAACATCATCTGACACTTCTACAGGCCCATCAACAACTAAAGCTAGTTGGACAACATCAGAAACCGAACTAACAAGTCCATCAAGTTCAGTCACAGCAGAGCCTACTGAGATAAACACATCTGTCACAACTACTACTAGACCACCAACTTCTGAGGCTGGTGGGACAACATCAGAATCAGATCCAACAAGTCCAATTAGCTCTGTCACAACACAGACTACTGAGGTCATAACATCATCTGACACTTCTACAGACCTATCAACAACTGAGGCTAAAGGGACAACATCAGAATCAGAACCAACAAGTCCAACAAGTTCAGTCACAGAAGAACCTACTGAGATAGCCACACCATCAGGCAGAACTTCTGTAGAGCCAGCAACAACTGAGGCTTTACAGACATCATCAGAATCAGACCCAACAAATCCAATTAGCCCTGTTTCAACAGAGCCGACTGAGAAAATCACAACTTCTGACACACCTTCTACAGGTCGGTCAACAACTGAGTCTAAAGGGACAACATCAGAATCAAACCCCACAAGTCCAACAAGCTCAGTCACAACAGAGCCTACTGAGAAAACCGTATCTTTCACAACTACTACTAGACCACAAACTTCTGTGGCTGTTGAGACTACATCAGAAGCAAAGCCAACAAATTCAACAAGCTCAGTCACAAAAGAGCCTACTGAGATAACCACATATGTCACAACTACTACTAGACCACCAACTTCAGAGGCTGGTGAGACTACATCAGAATCAGAACCAACAAGTTCAGTCACAGAAGAGCCAACTGAGATAGCCACACCATCAGGCACAACTTCTACAGGCCCATCTATAACTGAGGCTAAAGGGACATCAGAATCAGACCCAACATATCCAATTAGCTCTGTTTCAACAGCGCTTACAGAGACAATCACAACATCTGACACAACTTCTACAGGTCCATCAATGACTGAGGCACGTGGGACAACATCAGATTCATTCCTCGCAAGTCCATCAAGCTCAGTCACACCAGAGCGTACCGAGACAACCACATCTGTCACAACTACTACTGGACCACAAACCTCTGTGGCTGGTTTGACAACATCAGAAGCAGAGCCAACAAGTCTAACAACCTCAGTTACAGCAGAGCCTACTGAGAAAACTTCATCTGTCACAATTACAACAAGACCACATACTTCTGAGGCTGGTGGGACAACATTTGAATCAGAACAAACAAGTTCAATTACAGAAGAGCCTACTGAGATAGCCACACCATCAGGAACAACTTCTACAGGCCCATCAACAACGGAGGCTAAAGGGACAACATCAGAATCAGACCCAACAAATCCAATTAGCTCTGTTTCAACAGCGCCTACAGAGACAATCACAACATCTGACGCAACTTCTACAGGTCCATCAACGACCGAGGCACGTGGGACAACATCAGACTCGCAACTCACAAGTCCAAATAGATCAGTCACAACAGAGCCTACTGAGACCATAACATCATCTGACACTTCTACAGGCCCATCAACAACTGAGGCTAGTTGGAAAACATCAGAATCAGAACCAACGAGTCCAAAAAGTTCAGTCACAGAAGAGCCTACTGAGATAACCACATCTGTCACAACTACTACTAGACCACCAACTTCTGAGGCTAGTGGGACAACATCAGAATCAGATCCAACAAGTCCAATTAGCTCTGTCACAACACAGCCTACTGAGACGAAAACATCATCTGACACTTTTACAAGGCCAGTAACAACTGAGGCTAAAGGGACAACATCGAAATCAGAATCAACAAGTTCAACAACTTCAGTCACAGAAGAGCCTACTGAGATATCCACAACATCTGGCATAACATCTACAGGGCCAGCAACATCTAAGGCTTTTGAGACAACATCAGAATCAGACCCAACAAATCTAATTAGCTCTGTTTCAACAGAGCCTACAGAGACATTCACAACATCTGACACAACTTCTACAGTTGCACCAACAAATGAGGCTGGTAGGACAACATCAGATTCAGACCCCACAATTCCAACAAGCTCAGTCACAGCTGAGCCTATTGAGACAACCACATCTGTCGCAACTCCTACTAGACCACCAACTTCAGAGGTTGTTGGGACAACATCAGATTCATACCTCACAAGTCCGAATAGATTTGTCACAACACACCCTACTGAGACCATAACATCATCTGATACTTCTACAGGCCCATCAACAACTGAAGCTAATTGGACAACATCAGAATCAGAATCAACAAGTCCATCAAGTTCAGTCACCAAAGAGCTTACTGAGATAACCACATATGTTACAACTACTACTAGACCACCAACATCTGAGGCTGCTTGGACAACTTCAGAAGCAGAGCCAACAAGTCTGACAAGCTTAGTAACAGCAGAGAGTACTGAGACAACCACATATGTCACAACTAAAACTAGACCACCAACTTCAGAGGCTGGTGGGACAACATCAGAGTCAGATCCAACAAGTCCAATTAGCTCTGTCACAACACAGCCTACTGAGAACATACCATCATCTGACACATCTACAGGCCCATCAACAACTAAAGCTAGTTGGACAACATCAGAAACCGAACTAACAAGTCCATCAAGTTCAGTCACAGCAGAGCCTACTGAGATAAACACATCTGTTACAACTACTACTAGACCACCAACTTCTGAGGCTGGTGGGACAACATCAGAATCAGATCCAACAAGTCCAATTAGCTCTGTCACAACACAGACTACTGAGGCCATAACATCATCTGACACTTCTACAGACCTATCAACAACTGAGGCTAAAGGGACAACATCAGAATCAGAACCAACAAGTCCAACAAGTTCAGTCACAGAAGAACCTACTGAGATAGCCACACCATCAGGCAGAACTTCTGTAGAGCCAGCAACAACTGAGGCTTTACAGACATCATCAGAATCAGACCCAACAAATCCAATTAGCCTTGTTTCAACAGAGCCGACAGAGACAATTACAACTTCTGACATACCTTCTACAGGTCCGTCAACAACTGAGTCTAAAGGGACAACATCAGAATCAAACCCCACAAGTCCAACAAGCTCAGACACAACAGAGCCTACTGAGAAAACCGCATCTTTCACAACTACTACTAGACCACAAACTTCTGTGGCTGTTGAGACTACATCAGAAGCAAAGCCAACAAATTCCACAAGCTTAGTCACAGCAGAGCCTACTGAGTTAACCACATATGTCACAACTACTACTAGACCACCAACTTCTGAGGCTGGTGAGACTACATCAGAATCAGAACAAACAAGTTCAGTTACAGAGGAGCCTACTGAGATAGCCACACCATCAGGCACAACTTCTACAGGCCCATCAACAACTGAGGCTAAAGGGACATCAGAATCAGACCCAACATATCCAAATAGCTCTGTTTCAACAGCGTTTACAGAGACAATCACCACATCTGACACAACTTCTACAGGTCCATCAATGACTGAGGCACGTGGGACAACATCAGATTCACTCCTCACAAGTCCATCAAGCTCAGTCACACCAGAGCGTACCGAGACAACCACATCTGTCACAACTACTACTGGACCACAAACCTCTGTGGCTGGTTTGACAACATCAGAAGCAGAGCCAACAAGTCTAACAACCTCAGTTACAGCAGAGCCTACTGAGAAAACCGCATCTGTCACAATTACAACAAGACCACAACCTTCTGAGGCTGGTGGACAAACAAGTACAGTTACAGAAGAGCCTACTGAGATAGCCACACCATCAGGCACAACTTCTACAGGCCCATCAACAACGGAGGCTAAAGGGACAACATCAGAATCAGACCCAACAAATCCAATTAGCTCTGTTTCAATAGCGCCTACAGAGACAATCACAACATCTGACGCAACTTCTACAGGTCCATCAACGACCGAGGCACGTGGGACAACATCAGACTCACAACTCACAAGTCCAAATAGATCAGTCACAACAGAGCCTACTGAGACCATAACATCATCTGACACTTCTACAGGCCCATCAACAACTGAGGCTAGTTGGAAAACATCAGAATCAGAACCAACGAGTCCAAAAAGTTCAGTCACAGAAGAGCCTACTGAGATAACCACATCTGTCACAACTACTACTAGACCACCAACTTCTGAGGCTAGTGGAACAACATCAGAATCAGATCCAACAAGTCCAATTAGCTCTGTCACAACACAGCCTACTGAGACGAAAACATCATCTGACACTTTTACAAGGCCAGCAACAACTGAGGCTAAAGGGACAACATCGGATTCAGAATCAACAAGTTCAACAACTTCAGTCACAGAAGAGCCTACTGAGATATCCACAACATCTGGCATAACATCTACAGGGCCAGCAACATCTAAGGCTTTTGAGACAACATCAGAATCAGACCCAACAAATCTAATTAGCTCTGTTTCAACAGAGCCTACAGAGACATTCACAACATCTGACACAACTTCTACAGTTGCACCAACAAATGAGGCTGGTAGGACAACATCAGATTCAGACCCCACAATTCCAACAAGCTCAGTCACAGCTGAGCCTATTGAGACAACCACATCTGTCGCAACTCCTACTAGACCACCAACTTCAGAGGTTGTTGGGACAACATCAGATTCATACCTCACAAGTCCTAATAGATTTGTCACAACACAGCCTACTGAGACCATAACATCATCTGATACTTCTACAGGCCCATCAACAACTGAAGCTAATTGGACAACATCAGAATCAGAATCAACAAGTCCATCAAGTTCAGTCACCAAAGAGCTTACTGAGATAACCACATATGTTACAACTACTACTAGACCACCAACATCTGAGGCTGCTTGGACAACTTCAGAAGCAGAGCCAACAAGTCTGACAAGCTTAGTAACAGCAGAGAGTACTGAGACAACCACATATGTCACAACTAAAACTAGACCACCAACTTCAGAGGCTGGTGGGACAACATCAGAGTCAGATCCAACAAGTCCAATTAGCTCTGTCACAACACAGCCTACTGAGACCATAACATCATCTGACACTTCTACAGGCCCATCAACAACTAAAGCTAGTTGGACAACATCAGAAACCGAACTAACAAGTCCATCAAGTTCAGTCACAGCAGAGCCTACTGAGATAAACACATCTGTCACAACTACTACTAGACCACCAACTTCTGAGGCTGGTGGGACAACATCAGAATCAGATCCAACAAGTCCAATTAGCTCTGTCACAACACAGACTACTGAGGCCATAACATCATCTGACACTTCTACAGACCTATCAACAACTGAGGCTAAAGGGACAACATCAGAATCAGAACCAACAAGTCCAACAAGTTCAGTCACAGAAGAACCTACTGAGATAGCCACACCATCAGGCAGAACTTCTGTAGAGCCAGCAACAACTGAGGCTTTACAGACATCATCAGAATCAGACCCAACAAATCCAATTAGCCCTGTTTCAACAGAGCCGACAGAGACAATCACAACTTCTGACACACCTTCTACAGGTCCGTCAACAACTGAGTCTAAAGGGACAACATCAGAATCAAACCCCACAAGTCCAACAAGCTCAGTCACAACAGAGCCTACTGAGAAAACCGCATCTTTCACAACTACTACTAGACCACAAACTTCTGTGGCTGTTGAGACTACATCAGAAGCAAAGCCAACAAATTCAACAAGCTCAGTCACAGCAGAGCCTACTGAGATAACCACATATGTCACAACTACTACTAGACCACCAACTTCAGAGGCTGGTGAGACTACATTTGAATCAGAACCAACAATTTCAGTCACAGAAGAGCCAACTGAGATAGCCACACCATCAGGCACAACTTCTACTGGCCCATCTATAACTGAGGCTAAAGGGACATCAGAATCAGACCCAACATATCCAATTAGCTCTGTTTCAACAGCGCTTACAGAGACAATCACAACATCTGACACAACTTCAACAAGTCCATCAATGACTGAGGCACGTAGAACAACATCAGATTCTTTCCTCACAAGTCCATCAAGCTCAGTCACAGCAGAGGGTACCGGGACAACCACATCTGTCACAACTACTACTGGACCACAAACCTCTGTGGCTGGTTTGACAACATCAGAAGCAGAGCCAACAAGTCTAACAACCTCAGTTACAGCAGAGCCTACTGAGAAAACCGCATCTGTCACAATTACAACAAGACCACAAACTTCTGAGGCTGGTAGGACAACATTTGAATCAGAACAAACAAGTTCAGATACAGAAGAGCCTACTGAAATAGCCACACCAACAGGCACAACTTCTACAGGCCCATCAACAACGGAGGCTAAAGGGACAACATCAGAATCAGACCCAACAAATCCAATTAGCTCTGTTTCAACAGCGCCTACAGAGACAATCACAACATCTGATGCAACTTCTACAGGTCCATCAACGACCGAGGCACGTGGGACAACATCAGACTCACAACTCACAAGTTCAAATAGATCAGTCACAACAGAGCCTACTGAGACCATAACATCATCTGACACTTCTACAGGCCCATCAACAACTGAGGCTAGTTGGAAAACATCAGAATCAGAACCAACGAGTCCAATTAGCTCTGTCACAACACAGCCTACTGAGACCATAACATCATCTGACACTTCTACAGACCTATCAACAACTGAGGCTAAAGGGACAACATCAGAATCAGAACCAACAAGTCCAACAAGTTCAGTCACAGAAGAACCTACTGAGATAGCCACACCATCAGGCAGAACTTCTGTAGAGCCAGCAACAACTGAGGCTTTACAGACATCATCAGAATCAGACCCAACAAATCCAATTAGCCCTGTTTCAACAGAGCCGACAGAGACAATCACAACTTCTGACACACCTTCTACAGGTCCGTCAACAACTGAGTCTAAAGGGACAACATCAGAATCAAACCCCACAAGTCCAACAAGCTCAGTCACAACAGAGCCTACTGAGAAAACCGCATCTTTCACAACTACTACTAGACCACAAACTTCTGTGGCTGTTGAGACTACTTCAGAAGCAAAGCCAACAAATTCAACAAGCTCAGTCACAGCAGAGCCTACTGAGATAACCACATATGTCACAACTACTACTAGACCACCAACTTCTGAGGCTGGTGAGACTACATCAGAATCAGAACAAACAAGTTCAGTTACAGAAGAGCCTACTGAGATAGCCACACCATCAGGCACAACTTCTACAGGCCAATCAACAACTAAGGCTAAAGGGACATCAGAATCAGACCCAACATTTCCAAATAGCTCTGTTTCAACAGCGTTTACAGAGACAATCACCACATCTGACACAACTTCTACAAGTCCATCAATGACTGAGGCACGTGGGACAACATCAGATTCACTCCTCACAAGTCCATCAAGCTCAGTCACACCAGAGCGTACCGAGACAACCACATCTGTCACAACTACTACTGGACCAAAAACCTCTGTGGCAGGTTTGACAACATCAGAAGCAGAGCCAACAAGTCTAACAACCTCAGTTACAGCAGAGCCTACTAAGAAAACCGCATCTGTCACAATTACAATAAGACCACAAACTTCTGAGGCTGGTGGGACAACATTTGAATCAGAACAAACAAGTTCAGTTACAGAAGAGCCTACTGAGATAGCCACACCATCAGGTACAACTTCTACAGGCCCATCAACAACGGAGGCTAAAGGGACAACATCAGAATCAGACCCAACAAATCCAATTAGCTCTGTTTCAACAGCGCCTACAGAGACAATCACAACATCTGACACAACTTCTACAGGTCCATCAACGACCGAGGAACGTGGGACAACATCAGACTCACAACTCACAAGTCCAAATAGATCAGTCACAACAGAGCCTACTGAGACCATAACATCATCTGACACTTCTACAGGCCCATCAACAACTGAGGCTAGTTGGAAAACATCAGAATCAGAACCAACGAGTCCAAAAAGTTCAGTCACAGAAGAGCCTACTGAGATAACCACATCTGTCACAACTACTACTAGACCACCAACTTCTGAGGCTAGTGGGACAACATCAGAATCAGATCCAACAAGTCCAATTAGCTCTGTCACAACACAGCCTACTGAGACGAAAACATCATCTGACACTTTTACAAGGCCAGTAACAACTGAGGCTAAAGGGACAACATCAGATTCAGAATCAACAAGTTCAACAACTTCAGTCACAGAAGAGCCTACTGCGATATCCACAACATCAGGCATAACATCTACAGGGCCAGCAACATCTAAGGCTTTTGAGACAACATCAGAATCAGACCCAACAAATCTAATTAGCTCTGTTTCAACAGAGCCTACAGAGACATTCACAACATCTGACACAACTTCTACAGTTGCACCAACAAATGAGGCTGGTAGGACAACATCAGATTCAGACCCCACAATTCCAACAAGCTCAGTCACAGCTGAGCCTATTGAGACAACCACATCTGTCGCAACTCCTACTAGACCACCAACTTCAGAGGTTGTTGGGACAACATCAGATTCATACCTCACAAGTCCGAATACATTTGTCACAACACAGCCTACTGAGACCATAACATCATCTGATACTTCTACAGGCCTATCAACAACTGAAGCTAGTTGGACAACATCAGAATCAGAATCAACAAGTCCATCAAGTTTTGTCACCAAAGAGCTTACTGAGATAACCACATATGTTACAACTACTACTAGACCACCAACATCTGAGGCTGCTTGGACAACTTCAGAAGCAGAGCCAACAAGTCCAATTAGCTCTGTCACAACACAGCTTACTGAGACCATAACATCATCTGACACTTCTACAGGCCCATCAACAACTAAAGCTAGTTGGACAACATCAGAAACCGAACTAACAAGTCCATCAAGTTCAGTCACAGCAGAGCCTACTGAGATAAACACATATGTCACAACTACTACTAGACCACCAACTTCTGAGGCTGATGGGACAACATCAAAATCAGATCCAACAAGTCCAATTAGCTCTGTCACAACACAGACTACTGAGGCCATAACATCATCTGACACTTCTACAGACCTATCAACAACTGAGGCTAAAGGGACAACATCAGAATCAGAACCAACAAGTCCAACAAGTTCAGTCACAGAAGAACCTACTGAGATAGCCACACCATCAGGCAGAACTTCTGTAGAGCCAGCAACAACTGAGGCTTTACAGACATCATCAGAATCAGACCCAACAAATCCAATTAGCCCTGTTTCAACAGAGCCGACAGAGACAATCACAACTTCTGACAAACCTTCTACAGGTCCGTCAACAACTGAGTCTAAAGGGACAACATCAGAATCAAACCCCACAAGTCCAACAAGCTCAGTCACAGCAGAGCCTACTGAGATAACCACATATGTCACAACTACTACTAGACCACCAACTTCAGAGGCTGTTGAGACTACATCAGAATCAGAACCAACAAGTTCAGTCACAGAAGAGCCAACTGAGATAGCCACACCATCAGGCACAACTTCTACAGGCCCATCTATAACTGAGGCTAAAGGGACATCAGAATCAGACCCAACATATCCAATTAGCTCTGTTTCAACAGCGCTTACAGAGACAATTACAACATCTGACACAACTTCTACAGGTCCATCAATGACTGAGGCACGTGGGACAACATCAGATTCACTCCTCACAAGTCCATCAAGCTCAGTCACAGCAGAGCGTACCGAGACAACCACATCTGTCACAACTACTACTGGACCACAAACCTCTGTGGCTGGTTTGACAACATCAGAAGCAAAGCCAACAAGTCTAACAACCTCAGTTACAGCAGAACCTACTGAGAAAACCGCATCTGTCACAATTACAACAAGACCACAAACTTCTGAGGCTGGTGGGACAACATTTGAATCAGAACAAACAAGTTCAGTTACAGAAGAGCCTACTGAGATAGCCACACCATCAGGCACAACTTCTAAAGGCCCAACAACAACGGAGGCTAAAGGGACAACATCAGAATCAGACCCAACAAATCCAATTAGCTCTGTTTCAACAGCGCCTACAGAGACAATCACAACATCTGACGCAACTTCTACAGGTCCATCAACGACCGAGGTACGTGGGACAACATCAGACTCACAACTCACAAGTCCAAATAGATCAGTCACAACAGAGCCTACTGAGACCATAACATCATCTGACACTTCTACAGGCCCATCAACAACTGAGGCTAGTTGGAAAACATCAGAATCAGAACCAACGAGTCCAAAAAGTTCAGTCACAGAAGAGCCTACTGAGATAACCACATCTGTCACAACTACTACTAGACCACCAACTTCTGAGGCTAGTGGGACAACATCAGAATCAGATCCAACAAGTCCAATTAGCTCTGTCACAACACAGACTACTGAGACGAAAACATCATCTGACACTTTTACAAGGCCAGCAACAACTGAGGCACGTGGGACAACATCAGACTCACAACTCACAAGTCCAAATAGATCAGTCACAACAGAGCCTACTGAGACCATAACATCATCTGACACTTCTACAGGCCCATCAACAACTGAGGCTAGTTGGAAAACATCAGAATCAGAACCAACGAGTCCAAAAAGTTCAGTCACAGAAGAGCCTACTGAGATAACCACATCTGTCACAACTACTACTAGACCACCAACTTCTGAGGCTAGTGGGACAACATCAGAATCAGATCCAACAAGTCCAATTAGCTCTGTCACAACACAGACTACTGAGACGAAAACATCATCTGACACTTTTACAAGGCCAGCAACAACTGAGGCACGTGGGACAACATCAGACTCACAACTCACAAGTCCAAATAGATCAGTCACAACAGAGCCTACTGAGACCATAACATCATCTGACACTTCTACAGGCCCATCAACAACTGAGGCTAGTTGGAAAACATCAGAATCAGAACCAACGAGTCCAAAAAGTTCAGTCACAGAAGAGCCTACTGAGATAACCACATCTGTCACAACTACTACTAGACCACCAACGTCTGAGGCTAGTGGGACAACATCAGAATCAGATCCAACAAGTCCAATTAGCTCTGTCACAACACAGCCTACTGAGACGAAAACATCATCTGACACTTTTACAAGGCCAGCAACAACTGAGGCTAAAGGGACAACATCAGATTCAGAATCAACAAGTTCAACAACTTCAGTCACAGAAGAGCCTACTGAGATATCCACAACATCTGGCATAACATCTACAGGGCCAGCAACATCTAAGGCTTTTGAGACAACATCAGAATCAGACCCAACAAATCTAATTAGCTCTGTTTCAACAGAGCCTACAGAGACATTCACAACATCTGACACAACTTCTACAGTTGCACCAACAAATGAGGCTGGTAGGACAACATCAGATTCAGACCCCACAATTCCAACAAGCTCAGTCACAGCTGAGCCTATTGAGACAACCACATCTGTCGCAACTCCTACTAGACCACCAACTTCAGAGGTTGTTGGGACAACATCAGATTCATACCTCACAAGTCCGAATAGATTTGTCACAACACACCCTACTGAGACCATAACATCATCTGATACTTCTACAAGCCCATCAACAACTGAAGCTAGTTGGACAACATCAGAATCAGAATCAACAAGTCCATCAAGTTCAGTCACCAAAGAGCTTACTGAGATAACCACATATGTTACAACTACTACTAGACCACCAACATCTGAGGCTGCTTGGACAACTTCAGAAGCAGAGCCAACAAGTCTGACAAGCTTAGTAACAGCAGAGAGTACTGAGACAACCACATATGTCACAACTAAAACTAGACCACCAACTTCAGAGGCTGGTGGGACAACATCAGAGTCAGATCCAACAAGTCCAATTAGCTCTGTCACAACACAGCCTACTGAGACCATAACATCATCTGACACTTCTACAGGCCCATCAACAACTAAAGCTAGTTGGACAACATCAGAAACCGAACTAACAAGTCCATCAAGTTCAGTCACAGCAGAGCCTACTGAGATAAACACATCTGTCACAACTACTACTAGACCACCAACTTCTGAGGCTGGTGGGACAACATCAGAATCAGATCCAACAAGTCCAATTAGCTCTGTCACAACACA
>JBBPBX010045343.1:0-12857 GCA_038048925.1 Garcialebias charrua
GTTTGTGAGACCGTCACCACATGCTACTTACATTGCTAGCTAGCATACGTGCAGAATTTTTGAATCCGTGTTGCTTGTTTTTTTTTCAGGGGAGGTTTCACATTCATGAAGTGGGCCCTTTGCTGACATCTGGTGCTCACCTCATGAATGTGCAACCTCTCCTGAGAAAAAAACAAGCAACACGGCAAAAAGAAACATTGCTGTTTGTTGTTTATCACTCAAAATAACTTCTTCTTCACGAACTGAAGCCAAATCGCTAATATCTACAGTTTTAAATGGCTGAATTCGACGGATACGTTTATATATTTCTCCATTACAGAGCTCTGTAAGAGTTCACGGTAGCTTTGCTGACATCTGGTGCTCACTTCATGTATGTGCAACCTCTCCTGAAATAAAACAAGCAACACGGCAAAAAGAAACATTGCTGTTTGTTGTTTATCACTCAAAATAACTTCTTCTTCACGAACTGAAGCCAAATCGCTAATATCTATAGTTTTACATGGCTAAATTCGACGGATGCGTTTATATTTTTGTCCATTGTATTCAATGTGCGGTTGGAGCAAAGTTCTTTATCTGACGTTACAATCACGTGACCGGAAAAACCCGAATTTACCGTGTAAAAAAACGGCGCTAATTTTAAACTATTTTTGAGAGGAATTTTCATTCATTTCACATTATTTTAGCAAAAACGGTCAGGGGTCAATCTTAATATTTATATATGTTGTGCCATTTTTTGAAAAGTTAAAAAATCATGTCAGTGGAGCTTTAAATGTTGTTTGGAGCGGAAACAGCTGAACGTCACGTGACGTGAATGTTCGCTACGGCAGAACTGAGTCGGCAAATCTGTTTCCATCTGTCGTTTTGCGCATCTGCTCATTTTCGAAGATCCCAAAAACCACCTCAAGCGAGCGTATAAACTTTTTGGCGAATTTGAGGAAGTAAATTCGGATTTTGCCGTTTCCATTAAAGGGGACCAAATGTAGGATATATAATTTTTTGTGGTTTATCTGTGGGCTATCCAGACCATTTTCAGTCAATTTTATACACAAAATAATGCTTAGATAATAAAATATCCCCTTTCTAATTCTGCCAAATTTCACTTCCGTTCTAAACGACCGGTTTATGAATAATGAGGTCTGAAAGCCACGCCCTACAAAGACCTATTTACATTAACTACGCCCTCTGTAACAGCCAGTATCTCTAATATGTTGTTATTTTAAAATTAGCTCTTTTTTAGTTACTCATTTGACTTACTGTTAGTGCTAGTAGCTTAAGATAACTTACCAAAAGCCCTCTGCGCGCGCCGCCATTTGCAGCTCCTTTTTTTAGCATTAGCTCCGAGGCTAATGATAGCTTTTCCTCCTCCGAGCGGGCGGTGTTAGCTCCGCTCGTTGCATGCGGCGCTTTTGGGAGCGTGCTTCAGTCCACACACAAAGTTCACAGAATGTCTCCAGTTAATTTATCCGCATGAGCCAACCTTTGACCGGACCCCCGGACCTCAAAAGTCAGTAGCTCCCAACAACACCCGCACGCAGATGGTGTCTTCGCCGGCGGTCTGCAAAACAAAAGGCTTAAAAAAAAAAAAAAGGGATGCCGGGACGCGAACCCGTGTCCTTCGGATGACGAGTCCGGTTCACTACCTCTGGGCCAACCGGGCAGTTATGCAAAAAGCAGTCTTTCATCGTATAAGAAATAATCACAACCACCTACATTTAGAACGCTGAAGTTTTGATTAGATTTTGATGAAGTGAAAGGTATTCTTAAAATAAATAAGTTGCTAATCTGAAAATATATCGATCAGTGGTGCTTGATGGTACAGACTGTCGCCCCGCGAGAGAGTGTGTGTGTACGTGCACAGTTTTCTGCCGGCTGCGCGTTGGGAGCGATATTACACTAAAAATTGAACTAAAACGTAAAAATAACAATTATAAAGTATTATTATGTCGATGTATATACAGGTAACCCCCGACCTACGAACGAGTTTGGGACCTAAGAACCGTTCGCAGCTCGATCCGTTCGTAGGTAGGGGGTGAAAATTATTATTTTTTTAAATTCATTCATTCATTCAACCTTTATTTATCATGCTAACGGAGCGCGCGCACACATTTAAGCATGTACAGTAGTGTACTGTAATGTTAAACATTGCTATTCACATTTACAGAATAAATAAAAATATATTTTCTTACTTTGAGATGGTCATAGCCGACATCTTAGGTTGCCATGCGTTGTTGTTATCAGGCCGAGCAGCGCGACGAGCAAACCACGGGAGCTGCTCGAGGCCTGTGTTAGCTCTCGAGGCCTGTGTTAGCTTCTGCTAGCCAGGCCATGAGCTGGTGTTGGAGCGGCGGTGCGGCCCAATCGGCCATCATTCTGCAGCTGCTTCTCCGCCTGAGACGTCCACAGAGCTCACAGAGCGATTCCAGATAGTAATTAATCCATATGAGGCAATCCTGATCAACAAGTCTTCCAAACTTTGCTGCCTGTAGCCGTGACTAACCCTAAGATGGCTGGCCTCCGGTGACTGGCGACCTTCTTCCTGTTATGACCGGAAGTTGCACGATTATTGCGCAATCATGACAAAAATGATCAGAAATGATCATTTTTTATCATAATTATTATTTATAAAGCATTTAAAACAACCACAGCTGCAACAAAGTGATGTACACATGAAATTAAGAACATTTAAACACAAAAAAATAATAAAAATTTTTTTTTTTTTTTTTTTTTTAATACAGTAATTTCATATTTTTATTAAATATGATACGTTCGTAGGTCCCGTGGTTCGCAGGTCGATGGGGTCGTAGGTCGGGGGTTTGCTGTATCTAGTCTCACCCCGATTTCTCCGAAACAAAAGGCTTTTAAAAAAAAGGGGGGGAAAAAGATGCCGTTGACAAGATGCGAACTCCACTCTCCTGCGTGGCAGTCAAGTGTCGTAACCGCTCAACCAAACTGACAGTTGTGCAACAGTAGTCCTTCATCATATAAGAAACAAGTCCAAACCGCGAGAGTGTGTGTGCACAGTTTCAACGAGACAGAGTTCATTCAAACAAGGTAATAAAACATTCTGGTTTTACTCGAGATGTGCTGCATGGCTGGAGCAGGGCAAACCCCTAGCCCCCCGGGGGCTAAATAAATGAATAAATGACCGCCAGGTCAGCTCCTAAACCGCTAGGCAACCGTGACATCTTTTATACTCAAGTGGGTGGAGCATCACCAGGGGTTGCTAGGTGAGGGGCTGGACTCAGGTTTGAGGTGATTGGCTACGGTTTGTGACGTCACAAACCGCAGGAAGTGTGAAACGGAGCGTTTTTAATCACAGACAAATAAATCTACTTAGAGTAAATAAACCACTGGGTGCATTTTTTTGGCACAAGGACTGTTTTTTTATGAAGTAAATACCCAAAGTTTAGTAAAAAAACATAAAAAAGTGAATTTTGCATGTGTGGTCCCCTTTAAGCTTTTCTGCTGCGATACTTCAAAATGCGCAGCTAGAAACCTTGATGGAAACACGGCTACTAACGATCAAGAAAAGAGTAGCGTAAAACACTTATTATTACTCCAAATACTGTCATCTAAGCTCCCAAATTTAGTCAACAATAATAAAAAATAAACATTGGAGGAGACCTGCATCAAGTATACCTGTACAATAAAAAGAAAATCGATATATGGTAATACTGTAGTTTAAAAGAAAATTCTCTTGATATGCTTTAAACTAGGGCTACACATTATATTGAAGCTTTGTTGTCTCAATATCAGTGAGCGCAACATCACACAGGACAGCTCCACTAATGAATCCTAAACCATTATATTTCAAGAAACATGCCCTCATGTTCTGCACTCTAAAATATTTAGGTCAGTCTCATGTCACTGGCCTTGATACACCAGGTTTAGATGATTGTGAAGACTTGATAGAAGATTAAAAACCTGGTCCTCGGAGCCAAGAATAACACACTCTGCTCACAGTCTCACCAAATCTCAGTTCCAATCAACAACATTGTCAAGCAGGTATCAGCAAGTCCAGTAAAGATTTCATTCCTGTCTAACGCATGTTTCCCCTAAAGCTTTGCAAGGAGATATTGTTTAATTAGTTTTCTTTGGAAGACGTTGGGACGTGTGGTTGAACCTAGTAATTGTTCTGGTCACATGACTCTTACCTGGATATTAAAATCTTTGGTTTCTTTTTTTCATCTCCCTCCCTTGAAGTCTGCCCCTCCTTCCATGCCCATCTTCCCCACATCTCTGTTTCTGTGCCAGACTTCTAGCATAACACAGATGGCCCTGGCTCAAGCAGTGATGTTAATCTGAGAGAAGGATGCCAGAGTTTTCCCTCGCTGTTTAAACACTTCTTGTGTTTCTGTTTGCTTTGTCGTATTCCATCTTTGGTGCCGGGAATCAGAGTTTTAAACCCTTGAAACTTCCTGTTTCTGCCAGTTGTGACTCTGAATGTAGATTTTTATCTCGTTAAATGCGATGTGCACTCACACAGACCTCTGAAGGCGTGCATGCTTTTCTGTGATATTTGGCAGCAAGCTTGTTTTCTGCAGATTGTTTTGGATTCCTGGCTTGTTAGTGCTGAGCACAGGATGATGCCATGCCAGTGAAATCAGTGATTCTGGGTTTCTTGAGCCTAACAAACCAGCAGATAAACTCTAGTGCGACTGGGTCATTGATTATAGATACTAGAGTTGGCTAAATGCATGGATTCAGCTTGAAATGTGCTTTAAACTATAGTATACGGGTCTCATTTAAAATAAATACATATAGCGAACAGTTGCAACTCCTGAATGGTTGCTCATTTGGAAAAAAGGGAAATGAAGTTGGAGAAACTCAAGTGGTTCATTGGTTACAGCTCATTTTGCAGTACCATAAGTGGATCAGGAAACAGAGGACAGTCTGGACTCAGTTGACTAATGTGATATCAGCAAGGCTCATCTTCAGACATGCCTCTGTCCCTGTGTCACTCCAACGAAAGAGCTTGAGGAAAGACAAACCTGTTGTCTGGAGCACAGCGATGTTGCTCCAACAGAGATGATGGAAAGTTTCCAATTTATTTATACATTTTGTCTATTAAAATCAAGCTTGTTGGTTTCATAATGCCATTTTAAACATGATTTTTAAGTAAAAAGTTATTTGAAAGAGAAGCAGTAAAATATAAACATTCCGTATTTAGTTAGTTCCTCTGAAAGAAGGCTGGCTATGTAAAGTGTTTATTATCTCACGTTGTCTTAAAGGAAATAAATGCCAAGAATGGCTTCCAGGACAGGTTTTGTTGAATTCTCTGAATATTTAATATATAGATGATTTACGGTTTTGTTGAATTCTCTGAATATTTAATATATAGATGATTTACTCATTCTGCTACAAAATGCATCAATGAGTACATCTCCCCAAAACGTTCTTTAATTCAGTAATATATTTAGTTAACTTTAAAATACATTAACGTGTGACTTATTGTAGAAATGCACAATACAGTATTGGATTTTTGTCCGATATGCCTATATGTTAAAACTTATTTGGCTGATGAACAATAATAATACCAATATTTTTTCCTAAACCTACAGGTACTCACAGAGACTACATATTTTTCTCTGCTGTGGAATTAAACTACCGGTTAGTTATTCTGCATGGTCTTTGTCAATTTGACCAGCTGCCAAAAAGGGGGATGAATATGATTGTAACACTTCAACTTGGATTATGTTTGATGTCAAATTTATTCATATTTACTCTCTCTAACACAATGACAACACTCGAACAGTGCAAATTTGTACTTTTTCACAAATCAAAACTTGACTTGTTCACAAGCAACAAGTGAAAAGTGCATAAGTAGTAGTGCATTTATAGTTATACTTGACAGTTTCTTACATTAAAAATTAACTTAAAACTGAAGCAGAGTTATTTTGGTGGAATAGTCGATGTTCGATATTTAACTTTATCGCTAATATCGTCCGATACCGATACTATGCCGATAATATTGTGCATCTCTAATCTATTCTAGTCCAAGCTTTCCTGTGCTGTATTGTTAGATGATATAGCTGATATATTGTATTTAAAAAAAGATTAATTAATGCGCAGCTGTAGGAAAAATGTATTCTTTTATGGACAAGGCCTTAAAGCAAAATCGATTTTAAATAGGTACCTCAGATATTGTTATGGTCATCACCCCCCTTAATTTCACTCTTTACTAACACTAAATGTTATTAAAAATACTTTATAACCTGAATCTGTACATGTCATGCCACAACACTTGTCTTATGGGTACAGCTTTGTCTCCAGTGATGTCATGATTTAGTGAGAAACTTTCAGCATTGCACTGTACATCCAGACAACTCGACTAAATGCACTTTGACCTCTTTGTTCCATTTTCACGCATTAAAAATGTCGCCACAGCTCATTAGGTGTAATAACATAATTAGGTGGGTGCTTTTGCATGAACTAACCTGGCCTTTGTATTCTGTTCAGGCCTCTTTATTTTTTTGGGTGAAAAAGCGAGGATTACTTTTAATACACAATCTGCTTAATGTCTGCATTGCTAAGTTTATGTAATGACTAAAAAACAAAAGGCCTCACTTTACTCTTCTTAGGTCCAAATGTTGGTTTTCAGCTCATTTAACATGCTGAACCTTTAACATTATACAGTTCTTTTATTTAAATAATTTTATATTCGGTATGAAGTTGATCTTGTGGTTCAGATATTTAGCTTTTTGCACTGATTTTAGGATTGGGCTTATGATGAAATTATATAAATGTGTTGGTTTGTTTTGAAAGTGTAGCACCCAGGCCAACAAATACCAAAGCAAGGCTCCACTAGAACATTTAAGGCTTCTCTGGTTTTAAACATTCCCTTCATAAAATTAACATTTAAAATTTAGATGGGGAAAAAATTCCCACTAAAATGAAAAATACAGTAATTTATCAGTTTTTTGTTTAGAGCATTTGTCCAAAACAGCAGGAACTAAAAGAGATGCAACACACAACACTGTTGATGTTATTTACTTGTGATGACTAATGTCCATTTGTTGTCGAGCCCAGAAAGTTGTAAATGTAAAAAGTTGACTGATTTGTACTGTATCAGTTAAAATATTTGACAGTAAAAAGAGCTCCACAGGAAAAATATGTAGTTCAGAGTCAACATTTTAAAAATAAAATTTTAAATAATTAAAAGAAACATCCAGTGT
Organism: Garcialebias charrua; assembly: GCA_038048925.1. Lineage (NCBI taxonomy): Eukaryota > Metazoa > Chordata > Actinopteri > Cyprinodontiformes > Rivulidae > Garcialebias > Garcialebias charrua. Next base: position 7,176 of record JBBPBX010045343.1, read on the forward strand.
CACTTTTAAAATCGTGTACCACTAAAACTTTTAGATGTTTTTTGTTGTTGTTTTTTCCCCATGTTTTTTATGTATAAAACATAGGCACAATTGTGGAAAAATAAACATAGGTGTTTTATTACTTTCCTTTTTTTTATTTAATTTTTTTTATTTTGTTTACTGTGTTTTTGAACTGATCTAGGATAAATGCACAGACACATTGCCAAGGTTAAAAACTTTACTCTGGTTTACAGTATTAGCTAAATTAATCAAGAAATGAAATTTATTTTATCCAACATTTAGATTTTAGTTTCATGGGTATTTAAAGCAGTTGCACACAAAGTTGAAAAAGAAGGGGGAACAAAAACATTTTGTAATGCTGGGAACGTTTATTTTGATATATTTGTTAATACTGTAATGCTTTGCTAATAACTTGCATTGTTCCCCCTTAACAAGGAAACATGAGCAATGTGCTGCAGAAATCACCTTGGGCTGTTTGTTCCAGAGAAGTTAACAAGGAACATAACAATGTTTTCACAATGTTTCTTGTTTCTTTTCATTCATTCTGGTCTAAAGTCCTGGGATTTCAAAGACTAAAATAGTGTACTGTACAGTAGTCTGCTGACTTCCTGCTGCAGGTTTGTTGGAGGAACAGGTCTCAGTCACTCTAAAGAAGGAAGAGGAATAATTCAGCTGTCACAGATATTGATCATGGCTTCCTCCTGCAGAATTGTGCTGACGTTTGTGTTATTTGTGCTATGGAACAGGGTTTCCAAGTTCATTTAGTCGCCATCAGAAACTGCTGCATGCGGTCTTTCCCAGCTGATTAAACCAGACATGAATGGCAGCGTTTGGACCCATCAGTACCACTGCTGTGAGGTTTGATGCAGAAAAACTATTAAAGCTAAAACAAAATGCTGGAATTATTCAGTCAGATTAAGTTTTGTCAAGTTACTGCCAACTACTTAAAACAGTTTCTGAATAAGTGTCTCAAAGGACTAAAAATGAACAATTTTAGCTTGTTCCTGCAGTACTCTGCATTAAATACCCTTCAGACCTTCTTAGTTCTCGAGGCGTTTCCCGGCATTTGAAACAGCTTGGGACCACAGTCGTGGATAATTTCTTCTTTTTTTTTTCCTGCACTGTTGCCTGTTTCTTCAGTGTCATCATGTGGACATTATTGTTTCATGTGGACATTATTGTTTCTGTGTAACAGTTGTTTTTCAACTTGGCAGTGAACGTTTTATCACTGTTAAATGTAGTTTTTGGACTGATTTTAGTGGTTGCACCACAGGATTTAGAAATGAGGGATAAAGGAGAAGATCACAGCGTGTGTTCTGCCTGTTGAGTCTGGATATTCTGCTGAATCATCTCAGCCTCTGTTCTTCTCTGCAACGCTTCATAAAATAGTCAGGGCAGAGCTGGGCCAGGCCACAGAGTTCAACCCACATTATTTCTATTTAGCACAGCTCTCGTCTTTGCTGTATCTCACCTCGAGCTTTCACCGTTGATCTGTGAAATATAACGCTTCTTGTTCCCATTTTGTCTTGCACCAGCGTTCTGCCTTCACGAGTCTTCAACCATATGCATAGTTGTTGAATATTTATTGTAAGCTAGGAGAAGACGAGTTGTGTATCATAGCACCACAGCTATTTGGCTGTTTGTAGCTAATATTACAGGCTACCCAATTATTTTTACAAGCTGAGTGCCTGTGGAAGCGTTAAACATGAATGTTTGGTGTTTATGTGGCGGTGTATGGTGATGTCATCGCCAGCTGTCATGCTAACACTTCCCATTATCTTCCTAAAAATACAAATTACAAAACCCAACTAATGTTTATATCCTGCTTAATTCTAGAAAAGTTATTATTCATCTAATAATCTAATTGTAAAACACTTGATTTGACTTTTTTTTTCACCCACTGGCTTGTGAGATGTTTTTATACCAGTGAAATAAAAAACACATTTTTAATATATTCTCATATATTTTACTTTTTGTTGTTGCTTGCAGTGTTTAAAGGTGTTTCTAGAAAACTACCGTAGTTTCTTTGTAAATTACGGAAATGCTTTTTTTTTAAAAACCCTCTAAAAATAACTTTAATAAACAAATTCATGATTTATTTTCCGCCTTAGCAGAGTTTACATACGTATAGATTTTGTGTTTCTGCTTATTTTACAAAAAGACTATTTATCTGAAACTATAAATTATTAAGTGTAAATAATTGATTAGCACTTTGGCTCTAAACAAAGATCTGTTACGTAAAACATGAGGAGTTCTTTGCAAAGACGAATCAATTATTTTATCTATATGGGTTTATTTGGTGTGTTTTTGTGTCAAATGAGTCAGATTCAGACAGAAAGGAGATTTGTGTTGGTTTGTCTAAATTCACTCGTCTCCATAATCACAAGTGGCTTCACACATTTGCACCTAAACACCCACGCCACACAGTTTAGTAATTCTTCATTTATGCTTCGCATTAATATATTTTTATTTTATTTTTATATTTAAGGTGCCCAAGTTATTTGTTGGCTATGCATTTATCACAAAATCTCTTTTTTATTGTTTTTGTTCTCAGTTTTTGTTTTTGTTCTCCGTTTTTGTTAATGTCCAAACAGAAAATGGTCTTTTGACTCTACATTTGTATTGCTTTGGATTTCTTGTCAACTGATGGCAGATGTTTTAGTTTTGGCTTCGTAATGTTGGTAGTTGCCTGAGATATTTTACTTAAACTTTTAGACATTTAAATGTAATTCTTATTATTTTAATTTAGATCAACTCTGAAACATTGGACACGCTCACAGAACATTTTAAACCAGGACTTCGATGTCTTTTAGCCGCCTCAGTGTGAGTTCTGATTGGGCCGAAACAGCGAGAGGGTTGAAGCCAGCACGTTTCTGCCCTTTATTTGCTGCAAAGCGAGATAGTAACGGACTCCCGCTTTCAATGTTATCAGCCATTAAATGGTCGTTATTAGTTGTCATCAACCCCATATGTAATGGTCAGACTCCCCCTTCAAAAGATGTGACACTGTAACTCCAAAAATACACTACATGCGGTCCGGCTCTGCCCCGCTCCGCAGGTCGTAGCTGAGCGAGTCCAATTTCCACTTCCTCCGCTCCGCTCAGGTCTGCCTGGATGCGCCGCTCTGAGACGCATGCGCAGGAATTGCGAGATCGCGCGATAAATCAAGTGATAAATAAGTAAGTCAGAACAAAACAACTGGCTTTGCGGCTCAATAATGGGATGAAGTGATGACATATGGTCAGGGGTTTCCAAACGTTTCCACGCCATGGCCCCCCCAAGCAGCATTAGCTTCTGGCCGAGGCCCCCCCTCGCAAACCCACAAACCATACTGCAAAATATGTAAAGAAACATAAACTTTTAGAATGTTTAAGGTTTATTCACTATATTCAATTACCGTAATTATTACAGCTGTTGAGCATAAAAATGTTATTAACACGTTTTAAACACTGGATTATATTCCCACTGGAAAAACAACTTTCAACAAACTGTTGACCAGAAGAACAAAACAAAAATCTAACTTCTTCCAAACGTGTTTATCTGGAAAGTTATCATTAATATTTACTATGTTTTAGTTTTTCTTTTTCTTTTTCTTCTCTCCAGCTGTCTGGGGCCCCCTGGGCGGCCCCCTGATGGCCCCCACTTTGGAAACCGCTGGTCTAGGCTACCACCTGGTTGTGGGATTAAACGACACACAATTTTATTATCAAGGGAAGATCGATGAACTTTGTGGTTAACTTTTATTTTTTACTAAAAGCAAAGAGAACTGTGTCTGTCACACATGATGTGTTGCGCTCCAAGTCAATGCAGCCGAGTTTTGCTCCACGCCTCTTTTGCTTCTCTTGTTCCATTCCTGAAATCTCACGTCCAGAGGCAACATAAAGACGGACTGGTCTTTGAGGCCTTTTCATGGGACTGTTTTTGAACATGCTTGTCTAAACCTGTTATAGTGTTCTGCACGGTTTTTGTATGCAGTGTCTGCATCACTAAAACAGGAATAATAACTGCTGGCCTGGCACTGGTCATGGTCAAAGCCTCCTGCAGGCATGAATGATGAGCTGCTGGCAGTCTGCTGGCTCATGCTCGCCTTCCACCAGGGTTTGTTTCAACAACAGAAGAAGCGCTGCAATCTTGTAAAGATGGGTGTTGCTTGTGACCAAGCACTTTATCCTGCGTCCTTCAGCCAAGCAAGCAGGATCATTTCACATTGCAAACATCTCCATAGTTGTCAATAAACTGAGCGAGACTTAACAGTTTTCTGAATTTCAGTAGAGAACATGATTTTGTTCAAATGGATCAATAAGGCATTATATTGTGACAATGGGTTCAAATTACTTTATTTCACAGTTAAAGATTTACAGATTGTGTTGTAAAGAGCTTTAAGAATCTTGAGTAGATAAAAGGCTCGAAGTACAGTCCATTTAAAGGTTTTGGACTCATTTCAGTGGTTTTTAGTGTTTATATGTATGAGTAAGTGCTTTGCAAGTTTATTTAACTACTGTACACTCAGACCACCGATGCTGTTGACAAGCAGGGTGCCGGCGGAAATTGTGCTACTGTTAAGCCACTGGCAGAGCTCAGCGTACAGGCAGTACGCCACACTACGCCGTACGTACGCCGAGGCACAAGCGTAGCCCCGCAGGGCACGAACGCGCAAAGCTCAAATTTTACGACCGCGTACACGATGTGCATTGTCTCACAATAAACTGCCCGGCGCCGGACTGTTTTGTATGTTACACAAATGAATTAAATTCCCCTTCTTCATCGCTAAACTGGTCTTTTATTTTGTTTGCCAAAAGTCAAGTAATCGCTTCCTCCTCCTTAACTCCATGACTGAAATGAATGAATTTGTCACGAGCGAATAATAATAATAATAATAATAATAATAATAATGCATTTTATTTGGTAGGGGAGTGGTGGCGCAAAGGTTAAGAAGGTGCGCTTGTGATCGGAAGGTCGCCGGTTCAAGCCCCGGTACCGACAACATCAAAGATGTGGGTGGGATAAGTGAAGCGGTCACACTTGTATCCACCCTCATCTGCCCCACTCTGGGCCCTTGAGCAAGGCCCTTAACCCCCACCATCTGCTCCCCCGGGAACCCTAGATATCAGCTCTCTGCTCCACACAGAGGGCTGTGGTTGCTCGGTGGTCTGTGGTTGTGTCAGGAAGGGCATCCGGCGTAAAAACAACTGCCAAATCTTCGTGCGACCAGTTCGCTGTGGCGACCCCTAACGCAGGGAAAAAAGCCGAAAGAAGAAAAAAAAATAATAATAATTTGGTAGCGCCTTTCAAAACACTCAAGGACACTTTACAGCATTAAAAACACAATAAAAACAGTATAAAATAACTATATACCGGTAAAAAGAAAAATTAAAATCAATTAAAATAAACACACAAAAAAGAAAATATATAAAATAACTACATAAAAAAGAAAAATTAAAGTGAGAAGGCTAACTTGAACAGATGAGTTTTGAGTTTTGATTTGAAGGTCAGAAGGCAGTCAATGTTACGGATGTCTGGGGGAAGAGCGTTCCAGAGTTGGGGAGCAGAGTGAGAAAAGGCTCTGTGTCCCATGGTGCTGAGGTGGACAAGAGGCACATTGAGATGGATGGAAGAGGAAGAACGAAGAGAGCGTGAATGGGTGGTAATGTGCAAGAGATTAGACAGGTAAGGAGGGGAGAG